>UELV01064008.1:1080-15109 GCA_900490015.1 Megastigmus stigmatizans
GGGGGCAGGGAGGGATGGGACCCACTATAGGAGGTATAAGCTCGGCAAAACTAATGTGTATCGAGGAAACGACGTCCTTCGTATATATACGTATATAGACGCCAACGGCAGAAAGTTCGTCGTTGTAGCTTAGAGAAAGGCAGAGAGAAGAGAGAGAGAGAGAGAAGAGAGAAAGAGAGAGAGAGAGAGAAGAGAGAAAGAGAGAGAGAGAGAGAGAGAGAGAAAGAGAGAGAGGAAAAGCAGGAGGAAACAAGAGAAGGGGAGTTTGTAACGCAGGCATATAGTAACTGGCGCGCGGGCATACATATGTACCGAGCGCGTAGTAGTATCCTTGGGAAGCACATAATTCCTCGAGAAAAGAGAACGTGGGAGGGAAACGAGAGAGGAATCCTCTTAGCGAGTTTCGCCATCGAGACACACACACACACACACACACACACACACATACGTACATGCTTGCATCCGCATCTCCCAGCTCTGTGTCTTCTATGTACATATATATATGTATATGGGTTGGAAGCTCTTTGGACGCGCGTTTTCTTGGCACTTGGCCCTCTTTTGGATATAGCAAGAGAGAGAGAGAGAGAGAGAGAGATAGTGAGCTTGCAAGCTCGGGAATTGGTCATCGCCAAGGGGGTACTCGACAGTCGTACATAGAGAGAGAGAGAGAGGGACAGACAGGATATTTTCTCTCTCTTTATACTGGTATATAGAGAGATGCTTGGCGCGGGTGCTGCCGCTCTCTCTCTATACACTCGCTGGCGTTCTACTGGCTGTGCAACTGCGTCTCGTTTGTTCGCATTATGCAGGGGCGCGTGGCAGAGGGTAATTAGGCACTGAGAGGAGGGAGAAATTAGAATTTATCAGAGTACTTAACTTCTCGCTCTCTCTCTCTCTCTCTCTCTCTCTCTCTCTCTCTCTCTTTCTCTTGCACGCGCGCTCTGTCTTTCTGTCTGTGTTTTGTACTCGCGAGCGCGCAACTTGTTCCGAGTCATTTGCTGGATGGGTAAATGGAGGATAATTGGATAAAAATTGAATGCAGTAGTAGCTAAAGCGACTGTTTTTCACTCCATTGTAATACTTAGTCTATGAGTGTGCAGAAAAATTGATTATTTAGTTTAGAACGTTTTTTCCGTAGATTTCGGGGCTTACAGTACTCTTATAATACCTCATCGGAATAAAATTCTATTTAAAGTTTTTCTATTTAATATTTTATTGAAAGTCTTATCTAATGAACAAATAGTTTAAAAATATGACTAGTGGACACTAGCAAAAGGAATAGTCTGTCCGATGCTGTAAAAGGTCGAATTTGGTGCAGTTCGATCAACTATTGAGGTCAATAGTGCCAGAAATTGATGACTGTAAAGGCTTCTACTTTTTGTGTAGAACGGATAAAACAAAAATACTTGTCGATTATTCTGAAAAACCGCTTTCGTTTATGCGAACGATTCAAAAAAGTATTATATCCAGAGAAGTAAATCTATAAATTATTAATAATAAACAATATAGCTAGGCTTCCAGCCAAATGCAAGCAAAACCCACATCCATGTGCACACATGCACACGTCATCCATCCACCGGCATAAATTATCCCTCCGCCTCCGACTGCATCTCCATAACTAGCAACAGCAGACGCTGCGCCGCATTTACGACCCTCCGGGCCGTCAAAAGTTTTTCTCCAACCCTCACGAAATATATATATATATATACGTAACAGATAAAAAATATGAAATGTCAACCTATGCCTCGCCGATATATGCGACATTCTTTTGTCTTTGAACGATCGACATGCACGCTCTCGAAATATTCTAATACCTATATATATATATATATATATATGGGAAAAGGAATGCGGAAAAACATTCGTGTGTGCACACGTGTTCCGCTGACTGATAACCGAAATTCTCTGGTCCCCCCCCTCTCTCTCTCTCTCTCTCTCTCTCTCTCTCTCTCTCTTTCGCTCGTACATATACCGTTCCCCAAAATCCGACATCCAATCCTCCGGTTTCTCTCTCTCTCTCTCTCTTTCTCTCCGATTCGCCATAGAGGGAGAGAGAGAGGCACAAAAGACGCGCAAACCCAGGTCCGAATTTATTATACGCGATAGACCAGTACTGGACCAACGCTACTTCATAACCCGACTCTAGACTATGTGCATGTGTGTGTGCGTGTGTGTGTGGCCACGACTCTGGGTTTATCACGTGTGCGAGCGAGTTGATGGTCCTGGAGGTTTTATCGCGAGAGAGAGAGAGAGAGAGAGAGAGAGAGAGAGAGGCTGCTGAAGTGTACGCGCCGTTGCCGCCGCCGCCACCGCGGAGATTTTGCGGGAATTCTGCGCTGAAACTTGCACGAACTCGCCGCGGCGGAAACTATTTTCTGACCATCTGTAGACGGGGGGGTGCGGGCTTGATTATTAGTTTCCTAGCTCTCTCGCGGCAAAGCGCAATTCTCCGCTGCTAAGGTCAGTCAATTTAACGCGTGAATGATTACTGGCTGATAGTTTGACATGTGACGTTTGTTAAACGATGCGCTGGTATATATACTTTGTCAATGGTTTTGGCTTACTTTTTATTCCGAAAATTCGGCGACAGGGTCAAAACCTAGCTTTCGAAATAACTGAAGCACGTCGCAGGAAAGGTCATTTGATTAGTGCAAATTTTGAGCGCACACACGAGATTTTCACAAAATTCCACCGGAAATTACCATGTGAATTGAAGTCCCGCGCGGTGTAACTCGCGCCAAATTCTTTTCTACGAATTTTCGAAAAATTTACGCTCTCCGAGATTTTCTGAAAATTTCGAGTTAATTCACGAGTATACGCGGCCTCCACGATTGTGCGCACTATGTAAACGTTGATTATTTCCATAACTGGGCATTGTTCAGTTTTACACGTGTGAAATTTTATGCTACGCGATAAACTCTGTAAATATATTCCTTTGTAAATGATGGGAGTGAGGTTTGGATTTAAAATAAATTGCAAGTACTCTTGTAAAGGCCAGGGATAATTATTTTCCAACTATGAAATTAAACTGTGACTCTCTCAAGCTTCTCGAATGACTCTATAACACGTTTTATACGTCCAAAAGAGAGCAACGAAAGCGAATTGTTTCAATTCATGCGATATCTCATTCAGCCGTAATCTTCAGTCTAGTAGCCAACCCACTCGTCCCTATTACGATATCTACAAACTTGTGTAATGCTCGCGCTTCGAGTCGGTTAAAAAGCAAACCCTCAATCGCATAATTATCCCGCTTTAAATTAAGTACCACCGAAATAATGATTATAAAATACGGCGGAGATACTTCATTTCAATGAAATACAATTTTTCCCCACGTTCGCTCCTGTCCCTCCTCCCCCTCCTCTCCCAAGTTTTTTTTCACTACAAAATACTTGAGATGGAATGTCGCAGACATTCATTAAAAATTCTCTTTTTCTCGCACGCTCTCGGCGGTGCCAGGGTTAGAGGGAAGGGGTGGGGGAAAGGAGAAGAAAGAAAAAAATAATTAATGCCGTGGATGCGCGCGCGCGTGTAGTACACGACGACGAGTTTTTGTTTCGCATGAAAGGGAGGCCCCCGACGCTTCTTCTTCTTCTTCTTCTTTTTTTTTCCTTCTTTGCCTCTCGCTGTTGTCTGTGCGCTCTTTTCTTCCTCTCTACCCTCTCTCTTCTTTTTGCTCTTGTTTTTGCTTATTTTTTCTTTTTTTTTTTCTATTTTCAAGAGCCGTTCGGACGTTGAGGAGGAATCGTTAGTGTCTCGCGTCGCTGAAACTATTGGCCACGACCCTCGCTCCGAGCATTTGAATTTTAATGCTAATTAACATATTAGCTGATTGTGGCAGCGCGGCGGGTGCGAAAGAGTGGCGAATATATTTAGGCGAGTGCTTTTTGAGTGGCTGACCTTTTCGGCTGCGAACGAGTCTGTGTAAATTCTTTATTTTCAATTGTCCGCCGTTACACTGAGTTCGTGCGGTATAAACTAGTCACACATATGTAGCTTGTAAAAGGTCATTTCTGTTCACTCTAAATAATGGACTGTCACATTGCTACATCGTAGGCTGATTATAAAAATGAAGGAATATAGAGTAGCGGGCAACTAGCGAAGATAACATTGTTGTAATAGCGAGTAAAATCCACTTTGAAAAGGGCGTATACAATTCTCCCGACAAAGTAAAAATGCGTTACGGTAGATGGAGTGTACTACTGTTAGAGTAGCAGACGTATTAAAGCGACGCAGTTTTGTAATACACAGTCAAGTTCCAACCGTCGATCCTAAATCGGATTTACTTGATAATTCACAGAAATCTTCTTAACGAGTATAAGCCTTTCTGTATCTCTTTCCTCTCTATGTCCATCTTCGTTCCAGCCTCTCGTTCCCTCTTCTTTCCCCTTTACACAACATAATCATACCCCGGCATAATTTTCATCTTGAGAACACGACTGGAGCTTTCACTTTAACCCAGTATAAACTGATACGTATGCGTTGACAGTTTGCAGAATTTCAACGTAATTATTATCATTGGGAATACATCGCGATCTCGCACAAATCAAAGTACTCAATGTCATTGTATAGTTGATACTGGTGTGTCTGTCGGTGGATAAAACACGCAGTCGCAACGGTATAAACGCGGGGCTTCGTGCAGCCCTCTAACGCGACGCGATAGGATGGACGTTTAATTATTTTCGCGTAGGACCGACTAAATGGATTTCATAACAAGGCAGCCGGAAAATGAGTTGGAGAAAGACAGAGATAGAGAGAGAGAGAGAGAGAATGGTGTAGAGGAGGAGGGGGAAGATTGAGGCCTTTCATGTATGCCGACACGTTTAATTGAGCGCAAATGCCGTCGTCGCCGGCCCTACTAATTGGATTATTTTTAACGAGAATCTTACTCGCGACCCCCCTCTACACTCACAGTCTCTCTCTCTCTAATCAATTGGAGAAACCTGTCGCGGACGTCTGCACTGGGCTTTGAGCGCGAGCATTTATGTTGATTCGCTTAGTCAGTGACTCGGATTTGTCATTTTTGTTTTTTCAAAGACGTGATCAACTTGAATTGACTATTTTTTTCTCACGTTAATATAGACATTATTTAATATAATTCCAGTACTTGTTATAATGCTACTAGAGAAATTGTTTAGTAGCAACCATTATCAGATTAGAACTTGGAACAAAATTATAAAAGAAAAAGATAACGATTACTTAATAGCAAATTGCTTAGAGGCCAAAAAGAAGCTGGGCTTAAAACTCTAAAAACTAGTTGAATTTTTCATGAACTTTCTCCACTTCTTTAAAACACTTTCCTTAAGTCGCGAGGAAAAAGTTTAAGGAAAACATTCACTCTTTACATACACATATACACAGAGAGCTGTAATATTTATCAACCTGTTAAAAGCTAGAATTTACTTTCTCGGCTGATTATATTTATCCCGTTTCTATACAGATTCATAAATATTTGAATTGCTCAAGTGTTTTTATTCCCATCTTACGATCGCTGCGATTGAATTTATAAACAAATTGCTGGAATCGCTGAAAGCGATCTATTGTTCCACAAGCGTAAAATGTCCTTTCTACATTCAATCTTAAGATCTAAGAGCGGCATATGCATACTTCAATAACACGTGTTCCAAGCATGCTTTTCAATGAAATCCAATAGTTGTGACAGTTGCTGTAACATAGTACTGAACTTGCTGAATAACATTAGATACCATTGAAATTCCTGGGAAGAATCAACAAAAATCGAAACTCGCATATTTCACCGTTAGTGACAATTTGATGAACTATTCAGCCGTAAATTCTGCATCGTGCTATACGTAATTTTTCCGCGCAGCCAAAACTCGCTCTCCCTCTCGCTCGCGCGCGAGTTCACAAATTCGTTTTTTTTCCGAGTTTATGCGAATATGTGACGGAATATTTTTGCCGCTCTTCGTATATAAGGTTCAAAGAATCGCACTTCGTTCCCCCTTCACTCGATGGTAAGCCTCTTACGGCACTTAGTAAACAATAAAATGACATTTATCAAAAGTGCCGAGTCACGCAGCAGGACACAGGAGTCCTCGCGATAAAAGCCAAATTGATTGTTCGCACCAGCTCTTCACACGGGGTGTCGATAATTGGATCGCCTGTAGAGAACGAACCACCCGCTGCACATAACCACTCGTCCGCTATCTGCCGTCATTATGATAATTATACTTTTTTTTTCCCTATAGACACGAGGGCCCGAGGAAAATCCATTTCACGTATACTCGATTATCTCGCGGAGATATCATTCAACTGCCAAACTATACTGATATCTCGCCCCTCTTATATGTCTACCTACGTCTGTGTATATATATAGACTCCTGCCGGCCCCTCAAATTTCTGCCTCTGATCTTATGTAATCTCTCGCTCCCTTTCTACGGGAAAATTCGCACTTCAGGAAGCTCGTCCCATCGAACATAACGCCCCTGAGCGCGAGTCTCTCTCTCACACACACACACACACACACACACACACAGCGAAGGCGCAGAAGAAACGAAGGTGGAGGAAAAGTACCTTTTTTCCTTCTTCTTCTTCTACTTCTTCTTCCTCTTTATGTGTCGCGGAATAACGCCCATGGGTCGAATTGACCGGGACGATTTTTTTTCTATTTATTCCCACCCCTCTTACGTTCCTATGGCTGTAGTTTACTGCGTTTTCGCCGAGTGAGCTGTTTATTGCTATGAGAATTTTCTTATTTATGCGATGGCATATAAGAGCTGGTGTGTACTTTCTCCATTTCCAGAGAAGATGAAAAATTTGTGATTTCGATGCTGTATCGTTTACGCGTGGAAATTGTTAAAGGTATATAGTCGATCCAGGAAGTAGAGCACGCAGTTCTGTTGTCGCTGCTGGATATAAATCAAATTTTTTTCATGTACGGTGTATTGTGGTTTGTTCGAAATTCTCGGAGATGGTTCGGGGAGGGATGTACGAGGGAAAAAGTTTTTTTTTTTCAAGACGAGCGCGCGCGCAAGACGTAAAGAGATTGAGCGACATTTTTCTCGAAGTGGTATTTTTCTTGCCGGCTGACAGGACAACTCGAGATCTAATCATCGGATCGACCTTAGATTTGCGCGGCATACAAAGTAGACGCGTGTTTCTTTACAAAACCTATATCTCGCAACTTGCTTGTAAATTGGCTGATTTTGGTATGACGGAAAAAGTCCCAATTTTGTGAACTGCTTTCTGTAATACAATTGTTAATAGAATGCTGTAACTATAAATAAATAAAACTATTAGCGAGGGAGTCTGCTTATTTTAAATAAGTAAGATTACATTTATTAAGGATCGATCGAATCAATGCAGTTTACATTTAAATTACCAAAGGTTGATCTACTTATACACTATTTAACGAAGCTTTGAACATTCGTAATAGAAATCCATAATTAATTTAAATTATTATACGTACTTTAATAATCTCCAACGTTTATTATATTCGATTCGATAATTGAAATCATTGATAATTGAGTGTTGCATCAACATTGACAGAGGATATGTACTTCATTATAATTTCTTAGCTTCGTTCATTTCGCTCAGTGGTCGATGAATGGTTTAAATAATCCCTGCCAATCTCAGAAATAAATTTTAATGTGCTTTCGAGTCCAATGATTACCCACCACCATCGCTAATGCGCAGCTCAAATGTTGCTTTACCGAAATACAATGTGCATCGGTGCAAAATGCAAACTGGTCACAGCACTTATCTGCTTATCTCTGTACTTATCTCGCTTACACGTCGGTTAATTATCAGCTTCGATCGGTGAGCCAAAAAATTCTCGACGAAACGTCGTCTCGGCCTCGCCGTACCACTCATCAAACTTCAAGATGCAAGAAAATACATCACAGCGAAGAAAAGCAATCGATACGCACCCGACAGCTATCGGTCAAGCTATAGCCATCGAATCAACTCGCTGATGGACCATCTATTCTTTCGCGATGAGCGGATAAAAAGCGAAAGCGACGACAGAGAATCGCAGCGAAGAATAAGTTATTACCGGCAATCGCAGCTATACATGTACACTCGGGGCTATCGTCGCATAACAAGAAAGGGAAGAAAAAAAAAACTACAGCCGAGCAAAGACTCAGAAACACACACACACATACATGCGGGGGGAGGGTAGACGTGGGGGTGAAGCAAACAAATGGATCGTCGTCGTCGCCGTCATCGCGGCACTTACACGCAGAAGCTGCGGCGAGAGGAACAAAAAGCACGCAAAAACCGAGCCTTGGCAGCAGCCACACACGAGATCGCGGAGAATCGTACACGCGCTGTATAGCCAGCTCGACTCCTGTTTACCTCTCTCTCGGCTGGAGAAAAGCGATTCTAGGGGGGAGATCGAGAATAGACTTACGTGTGTGCGTGTGGGTGCGGCATATCGATTACGCGACGCCCCGGAGATAGACCTACGTATATATAAGTGCAGGAACGGGTGTGCAGTGCGCGTGCTTCTCGCGTTAAGTGTAATTTTCGACGAGGAGAGCAAGATAAACGAGAACTCAGGAGTGAGAGAGGGAGAGAGAGGGAGAAGACTGAGCAAACATTACCACCGCCACTGCGTACATCGCTCCCTGCACTTGCTGATGTACTCTCCGGCTAAGTGTATTCCCTTTATCTCCAGTATGCGTGTGCATGTGCGTGAGAGAGAGAGACACTCATGATGGCGCGAGGAAAAGGTTGCGAGGTGGACAAACAGACTGCGGTGAGTCTTGTATTGTATGCAGTATAGGAGACTCGGACCCACTGAGTAATCGAGTGCTGCCGGATGCGTGCAGGACTGTAATGCGTGTTTGCGTAATAAATGTGTTTTGAAAAGGGTGCAGCGAGCGTTAAAGTTGTTTTTGGAAGCTGTGTAATATGCGCGATATTGTTTTGGAGAGGCAAAGCAAATACTCGGTCGTTGATCGGCCCTCGATACACCTTTTGGGGTTTCGATTTGTGTATCTATAAACGTTATGCGGCTCCGATTGAATTTCAATGAATATACGATATATTCCTTATGTTTAGGGTAGTAATTCGATGTAACTGAAAATTTATTTGTATGATAGCGTCGATGTAAGCAGTGGTTGATCTCGATACCGCAATACCTCAAAGTAGATACACGATGCGGCTGCAACTCCGCGCGGGTGTTTTAAAAATAAATTAAGCTCTTTGAGCGGTGGGGCAAATATCGATTGGGCGAACCGTGAAAAGCTCTCGTTTGACTAAACTCTCGCTATACACATCCTGGCACTTGCTTAACACGACACAGATCTTGATCAAGCTACTTCGAGTTCTCGCGCGGGTTTATCTTCGTGTAGCCGACGCCGAATCGAAAAAATATTCCGATACTCGAAAAACGGTATATATTTTATAACGTATACATGGTCGCATTCATCATGCGGGATCCATATCTCCGATTCCCCGGCCAATAAAAGTTCATCAATCCCATTCTCGAGATCTCGCCAATCTTTCACGCCCTCAATTGAGAATCTCCCAAAACTTTCTGGGCTTCCGAATCTCTTAACGTACGCGTCGAAGAAAAAAAAGTCCTGTTTACCAAGGAAATTCGTCTCGGTTACAGGGAGCTAGAAGGGGAAAAAAAGAGGCAACAGCCGCCATGACAAACGAGGCGTTTTACGAAATCGTGGAAAACAGGCATATTCTATATATCGCGAACGCGAGAAAAGCTTTTGCGCTATATAAGGTCGCATAGGTATACGCCGACTTTTGGATGGCGCTGCGTCGGTATACATAGTATATACGCTCGCGTAAATAAAGGAGCGTCGCGCGCATATAGACAGATAACTGCCGCGCGCGCGGGTCTCTGTGTAGATATAGGGGGGGATCGCGATTGCCGTTGGCCCGAGGCGCAGAAGCTTTGCAATGCTCGGTCTCTCTTTCTGTCTGTGTCTGCTCTCCTCCCTCTCTCTCAGGCACCCTGGGCGCTTATACCGAAAAGAGAGACGAGGAGAGGCTCTTCTTCTCGCTCTTTTTTTTCACTTTCCGCCTCTCTCTCTATATATATATAGGCAGAGAGTTCAAGCTTTTCTCTCTCTCTCTCTCTCCCTCTGTATATACGGGAGGCCCCCGGGCTGGCATTGCGAGAAAGCGCGGACGATTTGCCGCGAATGACGAATGACGACGACGAGGGGCCGCCGGGGGTATTTGTATATGATGGTGCGCGCAGGAACAGCGACTGCGTCGCGATACATCGACACGCCGCCGATTCGCTTTGTGGCTCAGCCGACTTAGACTCCCGCGCTTTGTCTTTTGACTCGTTCATTCCTTTGTTTTGTTGCGTTCTGGCCTGTCTTTTTTTTCTTTTCTTTTTATTTTTTTTTTTTTTCGTTATTTGTTTAAAGCTGGGATTGCAATTTTGCGAAAATATCTGCACTTTTAAAATGGAGTAGTTTTTGGATAATGATGAAGTTTTAGATTCAGATTTTAGTTTCAGAAGAAACACGACACGAAAGTATCAGGTTTCGTTTGGAAAATCCGACTTTATCCAGACTTTATGTCCACAAAATTTCTCACAGTAGGTATATGGAATTTGTAAAGATGAAAAGGGAAAAATCTTAATTGAAAGGCTTCGAAGGCTATTGTAATAATGCACCGCTTAATGAATTTTCGTGTTGACTCGGTACAGCGAGACTTTGTCGAATCAATCAATCACGTCCGGCTGCCGAGGATGACTTGAAATCGTGTTTGCTCTCGACGTATATTAAAAGCCGCCTCATCCCGTCGGTGCACAGAATCGAGAGAGAGTGAAAGAGAAACCACCTCGGTAGCAGCAGCAGTAGCAGCTCAGCTCGATCCTTTTATTTCGAAATAACGTTCCGCTATACTCGTTTCTATTATCTCTTCGGAATGTCAAATATTTCAAGCGTAATCGATGGTCTTCTGTAAATTTCAATGAACTGTTTGAACGTATGCGGAATATCGTTCAACTTTTTCTGCAAATATTGAGCTTCGTACTTAGTTTAATTAAAAATTCACTTTGACTCGTATTCAATGAGCGGTAATTAAATATTGCGACAAAAGAATCTTGTCAATATGAAAATGCTTTTCTTGATTTATAAGGCTATTGAAAGACTTGATTGTTTGTAGGAATAAAGAAAAATAGTATTTCATTTGCTTTATAAATTTTAGTTTTTTTGCATCGCTTTGTCACGATTATGTCAAATTGTTTTAAAAAATTGTCCAATTAAACCTACCGGTATAAATAATCTCGAAATTTTTTTATCAACCACCCTTAATTCACTGATAATAACGATATACTTTAGTAGCTTATCAACGGAAAAAAGCTACTTTTTGCCCTGCATTCAATTAATCACGATAAGCTCGGTAGAAAAACACACTTTACAAAAAATAACAGGGCGCTTACACAGTGACAGATATATACGCAATCGGTGCATAAGCTTCCAGAAACATTTTCGACGAGCATATTTCACGCAGATATCATAATCGACTCGAGTCTGCGCAAAAAAAAATAATAAATAAAAATAAAAGGCAGGCAACCGCTCAAAACTGTAAGCGTAATCTAGCGACGATAAATTAATTCATTCCCCTCCTTATTCACCGATCATTATCGTACATACTCGTTTCCGTTTGGCTCAGGCGAAAAAAATTTCACCCTGTATCGCTTACACACACATAGCCATTGTGATATACATGCAAATCAGAAAATACTCGCTTAGCGTTTGACAAATCGATTGCATTATCGGTCGCGGGCGAGCTCTCCGGGGCGCCGATGATTTATATTTATACAAGCCGCTTCGTTTCCGCATTACACGGACCCTCGCTGTTGGGGTGCTACTACTACACACACCGCGTGTAAAACCCGAAGCGATAAAAAAAATGTGTATATCGGGCGGCGCCGGCGGTGAGGGGGTGAAGAAAAAAAAGTAATAATTATCGCACGGTAGGTTCGATAACCCGCATTGATCATATATAGTGTCCGAGTGATAATAATTATGCGCCAACAATTAATGCCGCGTGCGCTTTACCGCGGTATAGACGCTTTGCACGCGTGAATTTGCAGGTGCACATATATAATATAGACATGCTAGAGGGGGCTAAAATAATTGCCTATAGAGTAATTAACGGAATTGCGACAGATTAACGCGACAATTGCGAATTTTTGGCGCTAGACCGAAAGCTTTTTTGAAACGTCATCAAGCTGCGGTTAGTATTATAATTGTGCGGTAATAGTTAATGTGCCAATAATTAGCGCGATTTGTATCGTACACTCTTGTTGAGAACTTTTAGAGTAGAGGCAACCGATGTATGATTGAAAATGCACTTTAGGATAATTTTATAAAACTGAGTAATAAAAGTGTCGTCTAGCTACTACGAATTCACTTAACTTTTTGAAAGCTGGAAAAAGAAAAAAAGTGTTTCCAAAGTTTTGAGACATAAAATTAATTAATACAATGCCAGTAAGAGTATAACGAACGTTTCAAGAGTTAGTCGTCGTGCAAATTAGAATACTCAAAATCGTGAAACTTTCTTAATCGGATTCTAACTGTGCATTTTCACTTAATACGTCGGAAACTTTAGATAAATTGACTAATTGTTTAGTTGGAACCAGCTAAATTGTAAAGAGATTATTTCGGCGCGTACACTGTTCTGCATATTGTACGATATACTTTGGAAATATAACCGAGAAACAAAAATATACGACCCAGCGAATTCATCCTTTTGTCAGTAAATTTTAAACACATTAATTCTAATATAAACAAACACTACTCGCGTTTGTTTTCAAAATAATACATATATTGTTCAATCGAAAAACATTTTCCTTATAAATCCCGCGTAGGATATATATATTTTCAGCTGCACTGCGTGTGCACTGTAACTCGCAAGCTCTTTTTCTTCCTCCTTTGAAAGTAGAGCCAGCCGTGAGTTTACAGCCGTCTTTTACGACGCAAATAACGAAATATCACCAAACACCCACTGAAAACTCATAAATTTCGACAAAGCGAAACTGATCGCTCCCTAACTACGCAGTAAAAGTAAAAACCCCAAGCTCCTCAAACGCAATCTGATCATCTCTGGGCTGCGTGAAAACTTTCTCCGCTCGAAACAATTCCCGCAACGAAAAGAAAAGAGAGAAACAAGCGAGCCAACAAACAAACAAAAAAGAAGAGAAAGAAGAAGAAGAAGGGAAAGGCTCGGAATCGCGGCTTAAGCGAGCAATGAATCGTGCCGATAACGCGTCTATGCGTACGATATCAGCTCGCCGGTCCGCACACGCACGCACTGCGACAATTTATCTTAATGTATATAATAATGCAACTCTCCCGTGGAGTTGGCCTGCGGCGGTGGACTTCTCTCTCCCACACTCTCTCTCTCTCTCTCTCTCTCTCTTTCCCTAATACACCCACGCATTTCCTTATCTTATCTGGCCAAAGCGATTTCTCGCACTTTTTCTCTCTCCCTCTCTCTTCTCTTTGTTCGCTCCATCCTATCTGTCAATGCATAATGCTGGGGCGAGAAAGAGTGGAGTTTGCTCAAGCTTCGCCCCCGGTAAACATCATTCAATGTCTTCGAACCGAGAGATGCGAAGACGACGCGCTTTTATGTATGGATTTACTTAGCGGAACTTTGAACCCGAACACTATGGGAGAGAATGATTGGATGGCTGTAGCAGGTGTGCGGATGTGGGGAGGGGGAGTTGTTAAGAATGGCGAGAGGCGTCGATGGAGAGATGCGAAAGTGTAATTAAAGTTTTCTGTGTGCGCGACCTTCTTTTACACCGGCGACAAAATACTGATGTTCACTCACGAGCGTAAAGTGGATTTTTGAAACACATAAGAAAAATAGAAGGAAAAAAGCTTTTTACATGTGACGTCGAGAGGCGACGCACAAACGTTTGTTAAAATATGTTTTAGAGCCTGGACTTGCGTCCAATAGCTCGGGACTCTTTATAGGAATGTTCTTTGGGAGTGAGTGTGGGTGTTAGTATATTTATACGTTTTGCCCAGCGAGCAATATGCCCCTGAACAAATTCGTATGACGTGTGTGTGTGTGTGTG
>UELV01064034.1:1101-11647 GCA_900490015.1 Megastigmus stigmatizans
CATAAAATATTGAGGTTATGCTTAAAAAAGCTACTCTCGACTCTTGTTTACTTTTGACGTTTAGTCTTGACTGGTCATTACCGAGCATTTGACGATTTGAAACTCTAAATGTTGGCTAGTCGAAACTGGCTAACGGCTGGATATAAAACCAGCCGAACTCGTCAATGTTCTACCAGGGTACTTGTTTTGTAAAATTTACATGTCCGTTCCTATAAATGTTCGCTTACCAATTCTAGATAATTGAGTTAACCAAACTGACGAATTGTCATTTATAACACTATTGGGAAAACCCATTGATTCTACAATTTTCAGCCATCATTCACCACGTGGTGGATAAAATATTGTAAAAATAAAATATAGATAGTAGCAATATAAGAAAACATAAGAATTCTCTGACAATGACATATTTTGGAACTATTGGTGTCTATATTATTCAATGAATAAACACAAGCCCAAATTCATTAAATGCGCTACTGTGTTTGTATAAAGTATACTTGAATCATATTTTTCATATAAATTTTTTTATTTTTAGTACATGTCTTTTGTATTCAATACAAATTTCTAGAATTTAAAATCTACAATAGGTATAGGGTTTTGCACCACAACTGCGCAAGATAATTTTTTGTCTGGATGGCTGCTTCGACGTTTAAGCCAGATTTTGCGAAGAATTTCATCTTATCCATGCAAAAATTAGAAGTAGGTTATAGTCAGATGTCACGACAACCTCACTTTCTATGTACATCATTGACACAGTTATTAAACACTAATTAGCAAAGATAAAGTTTCTCCGACAAAAACAAACTAGTTGGTGCATCTGGAGAAAGTTCTAATCTGATAATTATATTTAGACAAAGTAAAGATTGCTTATACTTCTAGAAGTCCTACTTACATACAGTAAACATTGTTTTCTACACAATATCAAGTATTGTGTAGATTATGAGGAATAATCAATTATATTTTTATCTACACTAAATTATAGTAAAATAAAATAAATACCCTCGTAAAACATTAACGTGTTCTGCTGGTTAGTAAACTAACTTTTGATCAGACCTGTTAGCTAATATCTGGACAGAAACCTCCTATGAGCTGGACAGAAACAAGTGAAAGATTTACATGCGTATAATTGTGTATTTAGGTTATGTGATAATATTCATTTATAAAATTAATTTTACGAAAACGCTCTTTTTCAAGCTGGGGCTAAAATTATTGAGCAGCTTAATTGGGTTCAAAGAGCTTACACCGCAACCGCCGAAATTGCATTCGACGAACGAGCTGACAAAACTCGAGCTTCGCACTCGTCTCTTTAAGTTTCAATTAAAACGGACTTCGTCAGTGAGTTCGTTAATTTGAAGACTAAGAAAAGACGGTCTGAAAAAGGGTGTGCACACGATACAAGTGCATCTTTTGGCGCGACCCTCGCTCGCGCGTTATATTAAAGCGGTATAACCGCGAGTGAGAGAGCGTGTCGTCGGCGCAAATGAAACGACACTTTGCCGAGGGCAAGAGAGGAGGCACGCGGGTGGGGAGAGCAGCGAACAGCGAATTCTCCCTTTGGGATGCTTGTAGCGATAAATAAATACACGGCGAGGTACGAGGCTCTCCCCCTTTCGAACGCGCACCCGCGTACGGGTGCAGGATTTGCGAAAAATGGCAGAGCCCTGCAGCCGTGATGGTATATAGTGGTGTTCGAACGCGCCCCGTCTTCCTTTCGGTGTTACGCCCTGAATATAGGCTTTGCCTGATACGCGATGTCGCATACTATGTAGCGCGAGGGGAACTTGCAGAATATCGGCATGGATAATGTTCTCTACTCACCCCGCGACGCCCGATGATTGACCCCGCTAATTGACATTTTCCTTGATCGTTATTCTTTGCCACAAGCATCGAATTTATTGATGACTATTACGACATTATGCAAAATCTGAGTTTTTTTCGGTTTTAAAGCAGTGCGCATATTAAGGGTGACCATTTTACTGCAATCACAAATTGCTCACGTATTTACGTCATTTTAATTACCGTATAAGCTATAATTACAAAGTAAAATATCACTCTAAATTCATACTAAAACACATTTCGAGTGGATATTTATTTTATAATTTTTAATGCCACATTAAAGTGCTCTCGTATTTCAAATGTTGAGCGTGCACAAAATACCGTATGCAGTTGCAAAGTTTGAAATAGTTTTGCGTAGTTCGGGAACGTGGGATTCTATGATCAAAAGGTGTATGTTAATATCTACTGTGATTATCTTTTGCGCCTTTATCTCAAAATCATTTGCACAAATTAACTGCCATTATTTTAAAAAGTCAAAGTCCTGCGATTTACAAGCTGAAAATTTCCGACTAGCGATAAAAAATGCTTCTTAAAACTACATTAATAAAGTGGATTAAAATAACGGAAAATAAATTTCCACCTTTGCTAAAGGTGTCGTATCGCGTAGCTACCACAGTTGGAGCATAATACTACGATTTATATGTGCTTAATGATTAAAAGTCCAGAGAAATGTAGTCAAGGTTAAGATGTAACGTGCCAGTCACGAGATTTAGAGATTACGGCTTGAGTAACAATGGTTTTTAGACATTCGGACTTTGGAATTACTTAGACATGTATTAAATTACATAAGGTCGAACGCTGCTACCCAGGTATTCAGTATATTTTTGTATTTCTTTGCGTTCAACGTCTACTTATATACGTTAACCTATTTATATCATGCTCATTGGGTTCTTTCCAATTCATTACTTGGTTCTATGATGCTACTTTGTTCTATAAACTTTATTGGAGGTATAAATTTTTATTTGGGTAAAGTCATTTTTAAACATATGCTCATCCTTCTTTCATGACTCTCGAGTTAAGTGCAACAATATATGATTTTATTCTCTGTCACGGTCAAACACTGTTTTGAGCTTGCATAGCATGTAATTCGTAAGTATAGTGAAGTACGGCTTATACGATTTCAAAACTTAGGATCAACTTTGAATGCAGTAGAATACAATGACTCCTTTGAAAACCGACCACGAAAATTTTACATTTCAAAAGTTTGTATTTCAATGCGATCGTGAAAACTAAATAACCAAAGCACCAAATATAATCATGGCTATTTTGTCTATCGTACACGAAGCTGAAAACGGTCTCTAAAAAAGTAAGCGCAGCCAACCGCTGGTAGAAGAAAGGCCAGCATTAGACGGCTGCAAATCGTCGAGGCGTAACGGAACCGCAGCAAGGGATTGCCGCAAAAGTGGCCCTTTTTCGAGGTCGGTGTATATATATATATACGCCGTGCCAAGCGCTCTCTTCCTTTCTCTCACTCTCTGCCTTCACCGTTGGACGAACAGGCAAATTCAGGGCAGGTGTCCGCCTCGGGGATTATATGACTGGCTTCCACGACGCGCCGCATTTACATGGAGATCAGTTTATCTAACGCGTGACTCGGTTCTGTATGAAAATAGCTTTCTCCTTCCTCTCTTTACCTCTCTCTCTCTCTCTCTCTCTCTCTCTCTCTCTCTCTCTCTCTCTCTCTTTTCTCTCGGCTTTCGAAGAGCAAGGCAAATAGCACACAATGCATCGCGCGTGCAAATATTTTTCAACCCCATTCAGAGAACGATCTGAACAGCCCCTGTCTGATGCTCACAGATTTTTGGAATATACTTTGTAGCGCCTGCAAAAAGTTTCGGTATTGCCAACTCATTATGCAAGATTATAGGGTTTTGTGCACTGCGAGTAAGCTTAAGCATTTAAGTGTGTTCTTCCTTCACAAACATGTGTGAGGATGCGTTGAGATGTAGCGCCTTATTGGGAGATTTCGCGTGAATTATCGAAACTTATGTAGCACACACTTTTTGTGTATTATGTTACTCTTAGAATAAAAATGCATCAATATAAAAAGAATCAATATAAAACATAACATTTTAGAGCAAGTAAAAAATGGGATGCGTAATCCTCGTAATACATGTATTATTAGTACTGTTTCATTCCAAAATTATTATTATTTTTCTACACGTTTCAAGTTATCTACCGCAATAAGTGGTCGTAACTACAATCTTGAATGAAATATTTTTTTTTTTTTTGACCAGCTAACCACAATAGTGTACAAAAGAGCTTTAAATGCCAGTTTTTTTATTATTTTAAATACTCAAGTGAATAATACCAGTAAATTACTTTTTAAATGAAGTATCCCCTATAACATATATAGCATATTCGTTTTAAGTTACATTATATAAAAAAAAATTAGCTTAACCTTGTCGAAACATAAAAGCTCATCGTACTTTGCGGGAACTACTGGGACGATACTATAAGTCAGAACATTATACTCATTAGACTATATTATGTTAATTGTTCGTGTGAAATTGTGATATACTATTTTTAATGTGAGCTATGAGCAATTGGCAAACTTACCCTTGTAACCAAATAGATCTGGTCCCCTGTACACTGCTGTACAAAGTACAAAGAATGTATACTTCCCATTTAAATTGAATTGCGCGATAGTTTACTGCAATGTATACATGGCTGCATAGTTACATAGAGTTAGTTTTACCTATAGTTTTATTTAACGAGTTTTCAATCTTATAAATAAGAATTGGAAGTTTGATTTGACACTTTTGCTCCCAAGTATTATTTTGATATTACTTAATACATTATATTGTAAAGTCTTTTATTAGCAAATATTACAATGAGACCCCTCTATTGAACTGTGTTTATATTTATTAAGTCAAGTTAAAGGTTTATCATTACCTAAACGAAAGTTGTTAGGCTAAAAATTAATTAATGGAGATAGTTAGAAATTCTTTACTTAATTATTTTAAGAATAATTAAAAAATTCATTTTGAATCTATATTATGTAGGAAGAACTTAACAGTATATTACATACTTTAAAGTATTAGTAATTGGCGAGCTTTTCATTATCGGTTATATAACATAATGTGTATCACTATATATAATAAAGCTCTAACTAATATATAGTGTTTTTCAAAGATGATTGATACCTGGTTAAGATCATAAATGTAATGCAAAATTAATATGTGGTCAGCGCAAATAGCGAACATTTATAGCGAAGTTATATGAATGAAATGTTTCCACAAATACTCTAATACACTCCTTAATAACTTTTACTCCCGACCCCCCTGTAATAGCCACTTTATTTCCCTCATAACAGGGAAGAAAATGAGTTATTATTCCTTAGAGAGGGAAAGAAATCTTTATTACCCGTAGACTCACTTTTTCTTTCACGCATAACTTGTTTTGGTTTTTTGAACTTCTGGTTTCATTCGCAACCTATAATACATATTTTTTTGTAACGGTAAATAGTACTGTTGAAGTAGTTCAATTTTCCATTTTTAAGTGGTATTAATATGTAGAGCATTGTTTTCAGTCAATAAAGTGGCCACTTAGAAGGATCGGGAGTAAAGTACCGTATGTCACACGCGTGCATGAACATTATTCCCTCGGGAAATTCCAGCCCTCGCTTCGCTCGGACTGTAAACTTCTCCCTCTAAGACTAATATTGCACTTTCCTCTCTTGTGACATAATGTACTATTTCTTGAATACCCGAATGCACATCGCTTATAAAGGAAAGAGAATGATTAATACATTGCAGTCATTTTTAGGAAGGAGTATACGCTGCTGAATAAATATAACCAAACAATGGAAACTTTTAAGAAAATGGTTTTACAAAATCAAAGTTAAATTTGGATTATTCGCAAGCTTTTATATTATACATGAAATCTACGAAATCTTTCATAGTCGTATGATTTCGTATTTCACAGCTAATAAACTAACTAAAACACTGTCCAGAAAAAGTAATTATAAAATACAAATGTTATAGCTCGTCCCAACATAAAATGTAAATACATTGAAAAATAATTTACGGTTTATTACCATATTATGCAGTACCGGCGCGCACTGACCTTTACCCGGCGCACATAACAAAACAAAGAAAATATACAAGGATAAATATGAAAATGAACTAACCGGACGCGGCGATTTTTAAAGAACCATCATCAGTTGCGAGCCCCTGAAGATATATAGGTACTCTCCTGCGTATGAATTGAAGAGGAGAGAAACTGCAAGGTGCTTGGCGAAAAGAGGGACGGTTGACAAAGAGGGAGAGAGAGAGAGAGAGAAAGAAAGCAAAAGTGTGTGAGAGAGAGAGAGAGAGACCAACGGGGTGCGCGCATGGAAGTGTAGTTGCGGTTGAAGGCCACTCGAGTCGTTTTCTTCGTCGATTTATTTCAGACACCTCGCATATTCCACGACTCGCCGAGGTGGTCGAGAGACAGAAATATCGCGGCTGTAAATGACAAACGTTAATGCGGTTTTACAACGAAACTTTAAACTTTCCTCGCATGTGAGGCGAACACTCCGTCGTAATTCATGCGAGCATCGCTCACTGCACACTGGGACACTGCAGCGGCGTGCACACGGACGATTGAACCGCAAAGAACTCGTTAAGTTTCTTTTAAATATTGTTTTATATTTTCTCTTTTATTTGCTGCCGCGTGCGCGTGCTGCCGCTCTCGAGTCGTAAAAAATTATTGATGAAAGTACTGCGCTGCTCCTCGTAGCTATATACGTTATGTGCGCGTTATGAAGAATTTCGCGCGCAGCATTGATCTGCCAATTATAGACGCGCAGCGTTGATCTGCCAATTATAGACGCGCAGTGTTGTTAACCTTCTGACAGCTGGCATTTTTCCTATCGAAAAAGTGTAACTTTCTCGAAATTTTACATATAAATGTTTCTTAAGTAATAATATATGTGGGCCGATCATGGAATGACGCCATATGGCGCCATGCCGGCTGGCGTTGGTAAAGGGAAATTTTCAAAATTTTTATACCTGCAGCAAGGAAAGTTTTCTAAGGATTTTGATTGTTGCTGAGAACGATTTTGATACTTATTTTGATAAAAAATGGATGTTAGATAATGAATTGGCCATTTTTATCAATTTTGGAGTCAATTCTGACTAGTGATAATACATAGAATTACATATGATATTTTTAAACTTTTTGGTCTGCCATCTTGAATTTACCATCTTGGAATTGAAAAATTGAAATTCTGATTACATATTATTTGTGCCCGTCAACCTCAAAAACCCCCGAGTAAGAAATTTCAAGCAAAATTATTGCATGACGACAAATGGCGTCATCCCGGCTGTCAGAAGGTTAATCTCTCATTTGATCTTAAGTTCTTAAAAAAGATTTCAGATCTAAAATTATTGTTCTAGTGTAAATAGGTAACCTGCGCGTTTTCACACGATACGCTCATAAATATTCTTAGTGTGTGTGTGTTTGTTTGACCCTGAGATCCGTTTGCCAATGAGTAACCTAGTATACACGTCGAGGGGCGTGGTTAAGAAATACACTAACAGACCAACACAGTCGAAACAATTTGGAACTTGTGCGCTATTCGCGCGTTTTCTTCATTAGTCTCCTTTCAGCATTTACTTTGTTTTGAATGTCGCTTACAACAGATATGTCCTGTAAAGGAGATAGAAATGCTAACGAGCTGCGATTGCATGATAGTTGGGTGTAATTATACTAGTCTCCGACCAGTCATCAGTGCATGTTCACTGACTTATAAGATATAAAAATAGCTTTTATTTTTTTTTTTTTATATAAAATTCTATAAGATCCTTACAAATATTTTTGCACAAAATTGTGCTTAGTTTTTTAAAGAAACATTAACGAAGAAGATGGGTTTTCTTCGTCAGAATCGTCTATAATCATTAAGAAAACCATTTTAGAATTTGTGAAATCCTTATCCAGAAATATTATTGATCCAATTATCCCTAGCAGATTCAATAATCAAAACAACACTTGACAATTGTATAAGAATTCAGAAGATTTAATGTAAATAGGCCGCTTTATATATTTTTATGTATTTGTCTTGATTAGTCGATTATAATTAGAATAATTTATGTTTAAAGTATTCGTTAATTAACTATATACGTACCAGATTACCAGGAATATGAATCCCGGATTTTGTTTAACTTACACGAATTATATTTTGTGCAAAATAATGATAGACCGGTGTATCAGGGTTTTATTGAATATAGACTTTGGAAATCAAGATGTTCACCATTCTTTATGCTCATAGTGTATATCTCTATTTATTATTTTACATTATATATATAGATGTATACACACTTGCTTAGCTAATCGGGCGAGAAATTCGACTCGGACGGGAATCTTAAGATCACCTAGGTCCATTCAGGTGCGTAAAATTAGCACGTTTTTAGTAATACGTATTATAGGTGTACTAAAAAAAAACAGAAAAGGTAATACAAATCTTAGTATATACAATCCGCAACCAAATATGATTCTGTTACCGAACACTTGTATATTAGCAGTGATTTCTCGCGCGCCCTACAACACAATCTAAATCCAATTCAACTGACAACTTCTCAAGATCGAAAAGGAGACATGCCTTTGATTCAGATCGATGATCTCATCACCGTCATTCGCTTAGACTCCCCTACAAACGGCGTCACGTGCGTGCACTCTCCTTTATAATATTTGCATCTATATATATAGGCGACTGTTGGTAGTGTGCGCTCGCGCTACCTTTTGCCGCCGCCGCGATAAAAGCCGCAAGTGCACACACACACACACACACACACACACACACACGTAAATTCTCGCGCTGCTAAGTAAGTACGCTTAAGGCGAGGAGGCGAGGCGAGTAGTTCGAGGCAGAGGAGAGGAGATTCTCCGACTTTCAAAAGAGGAAATATATTACGGCTCTCTGCGGGCAACGAGCCAGGAAAATCGTTCCATGGACCGACCGACCGGCTCTCCTATCTCTCTCTCTCTATGTTTGCGTGCGCGTGTATTCACCGGTGTACGTGTGTGTGTTCCGGTATGCAACTATGCCCGGAATATAGCTACGCACGTGCATTCGCGGAATACGGCGCATTAGTAGTCCCCGTATATATCTCATAGGAAACTCCTTGTCCAAAACTTTCCATCCCCTTCGCTTCCTTCCCCTTGTCCACATCTTCCCTCAGCTCCTTACGCCAGCACTTCGTGAAAACAGCGATTAACTTTGTGCAGTCACTATATGTACAAAAAAGAATACCCGAAATTCCGAAATGTTGCGTAATTTCCTTAGTGCCATTGCGAAAGATTGCGTGATTTCGCGTTGTAGAGAGGAAATAATTTTCTAGCTTAACAGTGAATTATCGCTCGATTGGAATTTTTTGTAGGCTAGTGCTTAGGTAATTGCATATTGATATATCCTACGTAGAAATAGTTGATACCGAGTGTATAAAAGTTGTAAAAGCCATTACATACAAAACGCTTGCAGAAAATTCCCAAAATTTTAAATATTAAAAGAATTTTGGAAAATTTGATTATATAATATATGAAATTTTTAACCAGGGTGTAAAAGGTTAAGGGAATCTTAAGAAACTTGTCACTGAAGAAACAGATTTTGAACTTCATAAAACGCACACTGTATAACGGCCTAGTTAATTTTTGCAAACATTTGATACTAACACAAATTATGTATGCACTTTTTCCTTTAAGTTTTAATTGCACGCTACTTCGGATTCTATGTTTTTCAAAAGATATTCAATACTATAAAAATGTTTGAAGATAATATTATCATTCTGTCAATACCACCTCCATATCTATGGAACTCATTGCTTTGTATAAAAACAATCTAACATGAACGTTACCCTAGCTTCTGAAATGGAACTAAAGTAATCATTTTCTCGGAAAAGTGATAAATAGTTATTGAAAATCCCTTTTCACTTATAAAGTAAAATACAGTATCAAAAACATCTTAAAATCACTTTTGGTCACCATCATCGGGCATTTTCATATTTTTGTACGTATCACCAATAACATGGGTGCATGTGCAAACAGTGGACTGTATTTAATCGTATCTTGAGATTTGCATTAAAACTAAGCAATGTGTAGGGCAGAAGAGTAAAATATAATTAATTATAGGGCACAACAAAATAATACATACATAGTTGCTGTGTAACATAAGCTTATAATTTTATATTCAATATTTAATGTTATCTTCGCGAATGTCCGTGAACTTGCATCTTGGGCGATGTTCAAAATATAGTAGACTGTGCATAGACGTAAATGCTTAGATGGATAAGTGAGGCGTGTTGCATGTCTGCGCGAGACATACTTCTGATAGCGGTCGCAAACCTTAATAAGTTAATTTGGTTTCTTATGAAAAATTGGAATGCCTACACGGAGAAAAATACTCTCTTTAAAATTACTATAATTTTCACTAATGGCGAGACAGAGTCAAATTATGAGAAACTTTACAATAATTATAAAACTTATTAGCATACATTCAATAATTTCCGCAAGTCCTGACACTGAAAAATGATTAGAGTAGTAACTAAAAATTGCTAACGTGTATACTAAAAATTATACGCAGTAAAATTTCAATAACTTTATTTTTTATTTTAGTAAATAATATTATGAATTTTGCTAAACAGTATAGTAAAATCAGTTATTTATACACTAAAAAATATTACTTTTGAAATTGGTATACCAAGCTTTTAATATTTGATATAAAGTATAGTAA
>UELV01064054.1:1174-13098 GCA_900490015.1 Megastigmus stigmatizans
TGTTGCTTCGACAATAACACGGAAAATCGATACAATACTGTTTGTTCATTTTCTCTTTGTTTCTATTCTTCTTGTGCCTTTGTCGGCTCGCTCGCGCGATTTGTATATGCTTCAACAGATTGCATGAGGTGCAAACCAAGAAATGCAAGGGAGATTAATGCGTACGAATTCATACCGATACAGGGAGTAATAATTATTAAAATATATAAATAATGCTAAGTATAAATATGTTTGTTTCGGGGTTCGACTGTGAAGCATAAGCGCAGCAGCATGAGACGGAAGAAATAACCGACGCGAGTTAGTACGCGCCGTTCAATGGCACCACAGCAGCAAGCAGCAGCCAGCTAAGAGCGAACGACAGAATGAGAGAAAGATAGGATATACCAACAGCGTCACCGAGGCAACAGAGCGAGCAAACGCGAGAAAGAGAGAGAGAAAGAGAGAGAGAAAGAGAGATAGATAGATAGATAGATATACTTTTATTTGTATAAATATACAAAAATGACACATTTTTCCAATATAATAATACAATTTTACGATAATACACTTTATCAGTCTTATAATAAATAGTAAATTGCATTCAGTCTTACTATGATATCACAGGCTTACTAACTTGACCAGTTTTAAAATCAGTCTTAAAATCAGTCTTAAAATATGTTTCGAATCTAAAAGTAATATCACAGAGCGTCTTATGTTAAAAATCAAATAAATAAAATTACAAAAGCAGTCAATATTTATCTTACAAAACATTTAAAATTAAAAAGAAACATTTACTCAGTTCAATCATTCATATCACAATCACTCTAATAAATACACTCACACCTTTTTTTACAAATGTTGCACAGAGCACAAAACAAAATAACATAAACTCATCTTCTTGCCCCTAGTGCGAGGTGTAAGTCGGTATTTTTGCGCTTAACAGTTCTAACTTTATCACAGGCTTAGTCTCCGGATCACTAGGAATCAATTTCAAGGAGGCGTTTGAGGACGTAGAGAGAGGAGGAGGTATAGTGAGTGAGTGATTTATTTTAAATAGATATTTGTTTAGTTGCAAATGAATACAAAATTAAGTGGTAATAATATACATTGTTTTATAGAATATAAAAGACACTCTTCGTTTTCACTATTCTATATAAAATATTGCACTTTGTTACTATTACTAGTTAGTCTTTAAAATATTTAACAGGTAATACCACAGAGCGTCTTATCTTAAAATACAGACAAAGAAAGTAATTCAAGCGGTCTATATATATATCGGTCAATTGTATTCTAAAATTTAAACATTCACTCATTGCACACATGCACCCACTCACGCTAATAAATAAATTCACACAAGTATAGGGGAGAAAACAAAATAAATTAACATAAAGAAAACTCATCTTTCTGTCTCCTGTGTGGGTGTAAAGTCTATGAAAGAGACGGTGGAGGTGTATTGATTTATGCAGTTGGTACTTGCGTGTACAGAATTTAATAAAGTGCGAATATTTACTAATTTCTATGAATTAGTTTCCCTTTTATTTCTCGATCTTTTCCTTACGCGAGCGGAATGGTTTTATTTATCTTGTCTCTCATTACCGCATCTTCAAAAGGTACATGTGTTTTATTTTTTATAAACGTATTAACTACTTTCAAAACAGCACCTCTGACCACATTATACATGTTTTCATTGAATTTAACGGCAACTTCTAGGTTTTTAAATAATTCAAAATAAGAACTTTTGTCAGGATCCAAAGTAAAATTAAATTTCTCTCGCAGAGACAATATGTCTCTTGCATAGTCCGGTATATCAACATTAGATAAATTAGCTAGCAATTTATCTTTTACATCTTTAATTTGTGTGTTATTTTGGTCAAAATTTATTTGGCCAAAGTTATTAATATTAATCTTTTTAACATTGTCATAATTATTTAATTTATTCGGGGAAAATAAATTATTAAATGTCATAACGCTTTTCAAACATAAAAACTAAGGATTCGTTACTTTAAATAAGATGATTTTCAATTTTGTCATATTCATTTTTAAAAAAATTAATGTGAATGTTAATGTCTGCAACCTCAAAATTAAAAATTTTTTTCGTATTATGAAATGACTTTCTGCTGATACTCAATAAATTGCCGCGCAGTGGGCGAACCTATCTTTATGTAACCTATTGAACTCATCAACTTCCTTTGAAGAGTCTTTTGATTTGCGGTTGCTTTTAAATTTTTAGGTAATAATCTTCAATTTTTTAGCACCTCAATCACATCAAATTTATTGTTCATAGTATTTACTATACTTCTGATGACATTAGTACCTTGTTTGTTCATTCTTTTAAAATTATTGATAGTAATTTTAGTATTTTTAGTTGATATCTTAAAAGGTCGTGCTAAGACTATGTTTAGATGTGGCGACTCGTTATTGGATGAGTCCTCACCACTCGGTGCAGGTAGAAAATGAATCAATAAATTGCGGGACCTTCGTAGTTTGTGTTCAGCTTCTTTTAAGACTTTCTGATATTTTAGAGTTTACAAATCATTGACCAATGACACCCTTATATTTCTCTCAAATACACCTACTCTCTTCACGATCTTCTCATCTTAACTATGTGGCGTTAACCTTCGATTGGAGCCGTCCTTGGCTTAGTGGGTAAGACGCTTGCCTGCTAATACAAGGCGACTCAAGTAGCCGTGGGTTCGATTCCCGTCTAGAACTCGAAAATTTTTTTCGGGCTTTTTTCGGACGGAAAAAGAACCATGACTCCGATATTTGTAAAAAGTCCTACTGGGCAAATTAATTGAACAAGAAAAAAAGTCCCACTAGGCAAAATTGAATAAGAAAAAAAGTCCCATTGGGCAATACCTGGTAATGGCCTAAACTCACCAGCAAAAGGCCAATAAAAACTATTAAAAAAAAAACCTTCGGTTGCAAGCTACACAGGCCCCTACTTTATATTTTAGCTTAGAAATCATTTCACAACCTGTATCAACATCACTAATTTTAGACTCAATCTCCAATACATCCGAGGCTAATGTCTCAATTGGAGCAAAAGATTATTTTATTTTATTTATATCCTTTTGAATATTATCTAGCTGTTTGTTGCTTGCAGCGATATTAGATGATATTCGACGTAAGATATCATTTTTATTACGGCACCCCTAACACTTCTGTATCATTGCTGCAGGTTTTGTTTCTAACTCAGCAACTTTAAGTTCAGATGATGCAACCCCAACACATGATCTATTGGCATGAAGATATGCTCCATATATCAAGCAGTTTACGCAGATTTCAAGTTCAAGCTTTATGACATTCTTACACTTGTAGCAAGCCACTGTCTCAACGAAAGGCATGCTATTCGTTAAGGGCTCTGCTAATCAGTTATTTCGAAAAATAAATTCAAGACCCACTCCAGGTGTAATCAAAGCAATAATTAAAAACTCTTAGCTTAAATGATTTTAAAGATTCTAACAAACATCCACCTATAATTCTCTTATAAAGCCCAAATTAAGCGAAGAAATAAACTCAAAAAATTAGAGCTATAACGTTGTATATATGAAATAACTCCACCTCTCCTAAGTATACAATCTTTTTCTTTGCTTATAGAATTCTCTCTACGTATAAAATTATATAATATTATAATTAACTCGAAATTACGATTACAATAAATCGTTGTCTACTAATGAGCCTAAATTATTGTTAATTATTATGTTATTGCTCTATTATTCTTTATTATTATCATTTAATAATGAAATTGTTATTAAACGTAGTTGAATTTTATTTCTGTTGTAAGCTTATACACAATATCACCATTTGCTTGTTCACTTATCTAATTGTACATAAATAGATTAAACAAAAGTTAGTTATAACTAGAATACAGAGTCTGGAAGCAATTTGCTCGCTGATAAGGGAGGATGTACCATCTTTGACTTTAAGTCAAATGTTCAGCAAAGAATAAGAACCGTTCTTATGGTAAATCCTTTCTTACCCTCCGCATGATGCTTATATCCTCTGAGCCTCACGCGATAGTAAGAATATGACCAAGCGTGTATACAGTTATTAGGATTACTGCTATAACCTCAACATATTCAACTGTGATGATTCTCCGCTCGAATCATCAAGTTGATTTTAATTTAAGTTTTTCAGCACTGACACTGGTCTCATCTAAAGGGCCTGGACCTAGCAGACCCAACCTACTGCGAACCATCTAGCATCGAGTGCATATTGGGAGCAGATGTATATTCCACAAACTGCTACTAGGATTGCGAAAAGGAACCATCGACCAGCCGATTGCCCAAAAGACTTCTAATTGGGCCAACTGCCATCAATACCATCTGCATTGCTGTTCACACGCTGCACAACTTCCACACTACCACTTCAACAACGAGCGAGCTCATTCGTAAGTTTTGAGAGATCGAGAGAGTCAATCCTAGACCACTTCTTTCTAATGAGGAGCTGGGATACGAGAAGCACTTCTGCAAAATTCATCGCAGAGATCAGACTGGGAGATTTGTGCTACGCCATCCGCTTCTAAATTCTCTGCGTGTAGCACAGGCTATATTTCTCCAAGTTGATAGATGCATGGAGTCAAAGCCTGATTTGAATCATCCTCTTATTACACACCACACTACGCTGTGTTCAAGTGAGACGGATTTAGCAAAATTCGAGTTGACTTCAACGCCTCACAAACTTCGAAAAACGGAGTGTCTCTCAACGACCATCTACACACCGGTCAAATGCTTCAAGCCGACATCATAGATTTCCTCACACACTGACGCCTATTTCCAGTGTTCATCTCTGACATCATCAAGATATTTAGGCAATTTTTCGTGGATAAACGGGACAGACACTGGCTCACTATAGTATGGCGAGACTCTCCACAGAAGGTTCTGCAGCTTTCCTCGTGTGCACGGTTGTCTATGACACAGTCTGCGCTCCTTATCAAGCGATTTCGGCTCTGCTGCAAGTCACTGAGGATAAGCAAGCCCGCTTCCCTAGAGAAGCTAAAATTCTAACTTGACCTATAGACGTAGACGCCATCCTCGCAGGCGCTTGTAACACTCATAAGTGTTAACTAATTATTTAAATTAAATCATGAAATAAATATGATTCATTAGTTAGATATAAGAGAGTGACGTTTTATATAAATTAATAATTAAAATATAAGTTCAAAGTATCATTATAAATGTTTATATTAGAATAAAGTTAGTTATTACTTATTCATATTTATGCGCATGATTGCGATAATAATAATGCAGTTAAGGCATTATAATAAATAGAATTTAAAATCATTATTATAAGTATATATATTAGAGTAAATTTAATTAATACTTATTCATATTGAATATGACATTAATAAATGCATTTGATAGAATAATAGTTAAGAATAAATAAAAGCAGGGGAATAAATTAAAATTATACGTATGATATAATCGAAAACAAGATTACTTATAATCAGCGCTAGAGAGAAGGAATTCGACCGCTAGAAGTGCGAATCTAACACACGTACGCGTGCATACCAGCAAGAAGAGAGAGAAGTACGGCTAATCAAGCGCGGACACACCGACAAGAAATCAAGGAGAGAGGGAAGCCGAAATCGAGCAGCGACAAGACTATATAAATACGGTCGATACTCGAGCAGATACACACTCTTGTACCTTCTCTCTCACTACAATAAACCTCCGTATTTATCCCAATCATATTCTTGTACTTTTCCTTATTAGCTAGAGGCTCTATCGACAAGTTGTTCGCTTATTACAAGCGGCAACGAACTCGAATAGAGTAAAACCCCAAGCGTTCTTTTCCTCGCGGCTAGCTTGGAGAACATTGCGTTCTCCAGCGAACCCGCTGTACTTTGAATAGCACTGTATTCGAGTAAATTGAGCAAGCATTGGGCTTATCGATAAACCTCAAATACAGAGGAACATAATATAACTCCTTCACGATCCATTGCGCGATCGTGAAGGGACTTATTAACTATAAGCTCATAATACAAAAATAGTCTCTCTCTGCTAGTTGAGAAAGCATTGCGCTTTCTCAACGAACCAGATACACTTAATTGTGTTTTTCACGGATAAAGTGGAAAAATAATACACTTTTCCACTGAACCTCGTGAAAAGAGAGCAGACAAACCTCTGTCTACTGTCCATTAGCGACAGTAGATAGACAGGCATTAAATAGAATATAAATATTAATTATAAGTTCTTAATTGAGTTTCTGACAGTAAGCTAAAGAAGCATTGCGCTTCTTTAGCGAACCTGCTATACTTATAGTATGCTCTCGAGTTAGGTGGTTTGTCAGTGCGACACCCACCGAACCTGGAAGGGTGAGAAGCTAGGACTTCCTATGCTATTCATTGCGCAGTAGCATAAAAAGTTAAGCAACTCAAGAATCATTGTCTAACCCATCCCATCCTTTATCCACTGGGTCCAGTATTCGCTCCGCAGTGGTAAAGCCATTCTCGGAGTGAGAAACGCCCGTTCCCACTTTTCCGGTTTTTCTATTTCCCATTACGCGCGAATAGAAAAGCACGGGAAAAACAATAGTGTCAGGGTGGTGACGGGTGGAAACCATTGCGCGTTAGGGCGGGAATAAATTAAATTAAGTCATCTTGTATTCAAAAACTAAGTCTCGACACGAACTGAAGTGATTTTGATAGAAACATCTATCAAAATCACAGAGCGTAGCGATAGAACGTTACAACCTGTCGACTCTCGTTGAAGATCAGCGTTGGCTCTAGTGTCCGGGGAAGTGGCAGAGTATTCATCTTCGCGCATTTGCGCTCGTTCTTAGAATCTTTTCTTGAAGCGTGTCCACCGAGTCCCTGTCGTGTGAGTTCTGTAGAGTCGACCTCGTAAAGCATGCATATTGCTTCCAAGGCTCGCTTCTTCGTTTCCAGGTCGCCTTGACGATATGCGAGTTTGTACCTGTCCAGGGCAATTCTCATCTTTGCATCACGTCCTCCTCTTTGTCGCTTTTTGTCTGGCATTATTACACAAGAATATTACTTCATTTAAAGCCACTTGAGTTCTGCGCCGGCAGCGTTTGTCCTGGCGATGGTGATTTCTGGCCTTGGCCATATGTGGATGTTAGGTGGCTTGATAGGTGACCCGCGCTCATTGACTCGGATGACAGTGCGGCTTGAGTTGTGCATGTTGGCATAGTTACCGACTGAGACGGTATGACCTGGAGCGGCTGGTCGCAAGGATAAGTGTGCGTCAACTGCGACGACGGCGCTGCTTGATGATCTGCATGAGATGACGGGAGAGCGGGCGTCGGCTGGGGCGACGACTTTTCTCGGCTATGAAGATCAGGTGAGAGAGCACGCGTCGGCTGGGGCGACGACTCATCTCGGCTCTGAAGATAAGGTAAGAGACCAGGCGTCAGCTGGGGCGACGACTCATCTCGGCTCTACTGTTGGTCGGTGATCTGCGGACGAGGTAAATTGCGTCCGAGTAGCATGTAACTCGGTGATTGTCCGGTTGTGCGTTTTACGTGGCGTTACCTAGTGAAAACGATCGACGTAAGATGCAGATCCCAGTCCCGCTGACGTTCACCACTAAGTTGCAGTCGCAAGCCTTTTTTATCTCTTGGTTGCGACGCTCCGTGGGATTCGCTTGGGGGTGGGATACCGGCGTCGTATATGTCTGCACAACCCAAGCTAGGCAATGTTATTGTCATGCTGTTCCGCGAAACTGCAGCGCATTGTCGCTAAGGAGGTCGTGAGGATAGCCCCAGTGCATAAACCCCTCATTCTCGAGAATTGGTGCGCAAACGGAGATCTTGACACGGCAAAAGCTTCGATGCATCGCGACATATGGTCAGTCGCGATAAGAATAAAGCGTGGGTACGGGCCCATGAGCGATAGGCTTATATGCCTTTGTCAGCAAGCAGGCGGCAAAGCTGTTCACGGTACGCCAGATATCTTCCCGCATTCTCGGCCAAAAATGATTTTCACGCACCGCGCGGAGCGTTTCGTCTGCCCCGGGATGGCACGCTGGGTGGTCGTCTTGATGATACGTAATTACGTCTTCTCGACAGACGTAAGGTACGTATATACGCTGGTTTTTTTCCCTGTTCGGCGACGAAATACACGCCATCGCTGAACTGCAGCCGCTGTGTTGACTGCAGAAAGCATTCGGCGTTAGTAACGCCTACCGTCCCGTCGTCTTGGGCCTCGATAATTTTTTGGTGTAGATCTTGAGCGATAGTCGACGCAACTCATGCGTTCTACGCCGAGGTTACTGTTTTATAAGCGCGCGTGTGCGCACCGGTAACGCGCGAGGGCCCATCAGACGTTGCGCTTTCACGGGTTACGCGTTTTACCATACAAGTAGAGTTGCGAAGATCTGCCGATTGGAGCAAGCCTCCCTTTCTTTTTTCGACGTTACGTAGACACGTCAAAGCAGAATCGTTCAATCGAATCGGGAGTTTAGTGTTTTCCAAGTACTGTTCAAATCTGCACAGCGCCCACATTACCGCGAGACAGCATTGCTCGTCCAAGCTGTACTGCTTTTCAGGCTCGGTAAAATTTTCAGACGCGCGACAGATAACAATATTTTGACCGTTTTCTTGGATCTGATACAGCTCTGCGCTCATACCGGTAGCGCAGATATCAGTCTTCAGATAAAAAGGTTTATTCGGTGAGGTCGCTTTATTCTCCTCTTTAGCGATTATATGCGCGAGATGCACGTCCGGTTAGGCTACGGCTCTTTCAAGTGGTAAAAGAGCCTCGAGCTCGGCGGCATCGTCGCTGTATAAGTCGGATTCCGGTTCTCACGACAGAGTGTCCGGTACTTCGTTATGTTTACCTGACACATGCTCCATCGTAAATGTGAAGCTGCGCAGATACATTGCCCATCCATGCAATTTTCCCTTTTCGTCCTTTATTCGATCTAACCATATTAACGCGCGATTGTCAGTCCGAAGCGTAAACCGGTCGTCTTCAAGATACCGCTTGAACCTGCGCAAAGCCCATGTCACTGCGAGATACTCTTGCTCGTTCGAGTGATAGCGCTGTTTGATCTTTGTAAACTTGGCAAACGCATAGCTAATAACGCATCGCTCACCGTCGCTCACCGTCGCTGCCGAGCTGATATAGCACTGCACCCATACCGGTAGCGCACGCATCAGTCTGTAAAACAAAAGGTTTTTCGGGTTCGGGACGACAAAGCGAGAGCGGCGCGTCGAAAACCTATTTAATTGCATTGAACGCGTGCTGCGCAGCTTCTCTCCAGCGCCAAGCTTTACTAGACGCTAACAAAGACGTAACCGGCAGTGCGAGCTCCGCGAAATCCGGTACATACTCGCGCAACCATCCACAGATTTCGAAAAATCTAAGCAAATCCTTGCGATTTAGTGGAATCGCGGCTTCTAAAATAGCGCATACATGCTCGGGTTTCGCTTCGTTTCCCGTATCCGTGATTTGATGGCCGAGGTATTCTAGACTCTCCTTACTGAAAAAAAATTTTTGGATGGAGCACGTGAGTCCGTACAGCCGTAGTCGCTCGAAAACCTTACTCAAATGAACGAGATGCTCGTCCCAAATATTTGAGTAAATAACAAAATCGTCGAGGTACGTCCGCACAAAATCGTTTATGAAACCGCACATAATCTCTTGCGTAATAAAATTATTAAAGCTTCCCGGTGCATTTTTAAGTCCAAAAGACATCACACGCCACTGATAAAGCCCACCGTCCGGTGTAGCAAAGGCAGTATAGGGTTTTGCGCGCTCTGTCATTGGAATCTGTCAATATCCGTTTTTCAAGTCAAGAGTCGTTTGATAACTTCGTGTATGATAAAGAGATTTTGCTCGGTGTCTTTCGTAATCGCGTTTAATCGGCGATAGTCAATGCAGAATCTAGACCGGCCGTCTTTTCTGTTCGCCATGTCGATAGGCGAATTGTACGGAGACGATGAAGGTTCGGTCATTCTGTTGGCAAGCATCTCTCTCACTTGCGCCTGAATTGCATTCTTTTTGTCGATAGAATATCGAATCGGCGCGAGGCGAATCGGTTTCATCCGTCAGCTCGATATCGTGCGTAACGTACGGTATTTGGCACAACGGGCCAGTTCCGAAGAAAATGTCCGCAAAGTTGCTTAGCAATTTTTCCAACTTGGGCGCGTCTTTACCTGGAAAACCGTGTTATACTTTTTCGAGAAAATTTTGCGGAGGCACGACCATCTCTAATGTATTATTATCGCGTGATAAATAGATGCAGCGACGCACGTTAGTGCCTACATATAAGCAATCAAACTCGTGATCATGCACGGCTTTTTGCGATCATAACCACGTTTTTCCGAGAGTTACGTCTGAACCAAGCTCGTCGCATATAACAAAACGTAAGTTTCCCGTTAGACCGTCGATTGTAACCGAAAGCGTGCACACATTTTTGATTTTCATTTTTTTGTCTTTGCACGCCGTGTGCACTAGGGATTCAACAATTTCGCGCGGTATATCGGGAGTCACGTATTTTTCACGTATAAAATTGTCGGTCGCAGCGGAATTCACTAGCGCGCAAGTTTCGAATTCGTGTATTGCCGTAGGTAAAAAGTCGATCATCGCGAGTGGTGCATATAGCGATGCAATTACTGCGCGGCTGGTCTCGGGACAGCATCTGCCGCGTTCCCGGCTGTCCCGCGCGAGTTTTCCGGTTTCTGGCGATGAGGATTGCGCGGGCAGTTACGGATCCAGTGCCTATCTGAGCAATAATAACAGCGTGGTAACATAAACAAAATTTTGCGCAGATGGCGGATCTTGGGCCGTGGCCGCGGCATTGCTTCTAATCACATATAATGAACGGGATGGTATTTTGAAACAATATGCAATGTAGAAACGCATTTATTAGCGCGCGCCGTTCGAACAGTCTAAGGGAGCGGACAACAGCTCCGCAGACTCTTTCATGATCGGCATTATAGCTCTCTATTCTAAGTCTTTATTATCCAATGGATTGATGCTCGTTGTAATACACTAAATAACATGGTTATTATTTATTATAGTTATTAAAATTAATTATTGTTTATTAAAAAAATTAACAATTATACGCTGTAAAAAAATAATAAGTGTATCAAAATATGTATTTTAATCAAGCAATTATTCGAGAAATTTTTTTAATAAATTACCTTCTGATTGAAATAAATAATACTGTACTGTGTTACGCAAGGAAACATTTTTGAAATCTGAGTAATTTTTTGTACCCCATTATTATAATACTTAAACAAAAATGTAAATGAAATTTATTCATTTTCATTTTTTTGTGTCGACTTACAAAATGTGCATTTTTAAATTTCGTTCCAATGAGACCTATTCGTCGGGAAGCCGCATGACACGCGGTCGGTACGATGTCACACGAGTTCCATACTTTAGGAAATGTTTCGCGTTTTGTGCTGTCCCAAACCATCCAGGATCATTCCTAGCTGTAACAGCTAGAGCATCTAACTATTCATTAAAGTAAAAAGTGAGTAGTTTATCTGTAGCATATAAAAATATTTTTTCCAGTGCTTTAACCTACACCTTTAAATTTATTGCATTTCGTAGTATTTGAAAAATGTATTGCCAAAGTTGATCCGTGCTATTTTGCATTTCAAAAAATATTTTGTCTATGATTTCTGTCTGATGGCTAGTAGATCTGTGATTTTTACTATCTCATTTAATTTTATTTGTATTATTAGGTGCACAACTTTGCTTCCGCCGATTTTTTCGAAAATTTGAGGCTTTATTCTGAAAAAGTGATTAGCTGTTTATGATTCAAAGTACTGTCCGTCACTAGCCACTACTTTTTGCCATCTTTCGGGCAATTGTCGGATACCATCTCGAAAAAACGATGCGTCTTTTGAGGCGATCCACAAATCAATCCATTCTTTGACTTCTTCATAAGAATGGAAATGCTGCTCAGCTAGGCTATGTGCCATCGATCGGAACAAATGGTAGTCGGAAGGAGCAATGTCTGGAG
>UELV01064063.1:1111-11838 GCA_900490015.1 Megastigmus stigmatizans
CCCCTAGCCACCCACCACCCTTAATGTATACGAGAAGACACACCTTCATTCGGAAGGCTTAGAAGCGCAGCGGCACGGCGGTACACCTATATGCGAAACAAACGCGCGCGCGCTCGCACACCCCATGATTTATTAGCGTTCGTAACGAGGCGCCGCGCAGCCTCCGGAATTTCCGCTGTATATATGCACGCACCCCTCGGCCTCGACTACACACACGGGGCTCTCACTCGCTATTATACTCACGGCTCCACTCTCCAGTGCGGGCAGCTTCCCAGACTCGACCCGCTGCAGGCCAATGGAGGCAAAGTAAGAGGGGCCTTATGGAGAAATGGCTATCTTATATGTGGCCCTCGTAAAAGGTATATAACGCGCCCACACAATGCGAGATACTTTACCGACCGGCAAGGTTACGACAGTGGCGACCTCTCCATGGGAGGCCTGGTGTAAGCTGCGCGCCGCCTGGTGGTGGAGTATCGAGAGCTGACAAGAGCCGTATAGTTGCTTCATTTTCGGGGAGGCGACTGAGACCCGTGAGTCTTATGACTCGGCGCATCCAATGGCTTAGTAAAGCAATCATGACGAGGCTGATGAATGCACGCGAACAAACCTGTGTTGCTGACTATTGAGGAAAATTGAAATTTTCATTATGCTCTCATCGAGAGCCTATAGGGGGCGTTGCGCTCTTCTGCTACGCTTGCGACGACTTTATGCTGCTCGAGAGTCGTTCGAGTATTTTATATGTTGGCTTCAGTCCACATCATTTATATATATGTATTCACCGGTAGACGAAAGATATGCATTTGATGATGAACCTTATGGATGCACTTTTATATTTTAGATTATAGAGATTCGGTAATAGTGGGCTCTTTTATAGTAAGAAACAGAGATATGAAACAGCTAGTTATTTTATGTGCAATTTGAAAATCAATGTCATTTCAAATACGTCGTATTATGTTTTGTAAAATTATAAATTTTAAATAGGCAACGTTCCCCTGAATTCGATTCAAAAATTAAAGAAGTTAAACGTATTAATCTCGTTAATTGAAGAGTGACCTGAATAATAAATATAAAATGATGAACTAATATATATATATATATAGTTCATCATTTTATACATATATATATGTATTGCATATTCGTTTAATATAAGGAGTAGTTAAAGCATAATGTTTTTAAAGCATTCTTAAAAGCTCTTTCTCCGGATCAACAATTTGCGACCGCACCGCGTCTCCAACCTAATTTCTTTTATAAATTTTCCAAACTGCGCGCGCGCAATCTATTTTATAAAAAGTGCAGAAAGCAATATACGGGGCGGAAGTATGACGGGACACTAGGGCTCCCGCGAGCCGTAAAGATTCCTACGAACATTAATAACAGGGGGAACATTTTCATAAGTGCCCTAAAAATTAAAGCGTCTTTACTATATATATGTAGGATCCAGTAAAGAGCGGATGATTACAGGGTATTCTCTGGAAAAGTAATGTCAAAGTTAGGTTATGTGCAGCAGTAACTCAGAAGGCGACGTTGTGCATCTCTCTCTCTCTCTCTCTCTCTCTCTCTCTCTCTCTCTCTCTCTCTCTCTCGGTTATACGACGATTTTAAAGACTCGCCGGGAGATCAGGTGTGTGGTGTACGGTATGTGTGTGAGTGTGTATGTGTGGGTGTGTGCGCGCGTGTGCGCGCGTGTGTTGGAGCCAGAGGTGCGAAGAGGAGCAGCTGGCGCTGTCCCGGGTAGGGCGTTTCGTTGTTATTTACGAGGAGCTGAAGATCCAGCCCTCAAAAACGGGAAACTGCCGTAAGCGCGGCCTATACACAGCGAAGAGTTCATATAAGAAGAGAGAGAGAGAGAGAGTGTAGAGAGTATAGAGAGAAAGATAGCAGAGAGCCGAACACGCGATATTTCGAATTTTCTGCTCTATGCCCTCCGCGCGTCGGGGAATGCGAAAGTCGCTGCGGTCGTTCCCTTATTTTTTAATGATGCATGACTCCGTGTCTAGTTGGGCATTACACGAAAGCGTATAAAGAAAGGGGGGCGGTTATGAAGTAGATCAGTGGATGCAGCTATGGGCCCGCGTTGTCTATAAGTGAGATACTGGGAATATTTTTACTCAATCGTTACACAAATTATTTGGCTTAAATATTTGTTTTCATTTTAACCTGCACTTGAAAAGACGTCATTTTGAACTAATATAAAACTTTTGTACTTTTAAAAAGGAAGAAGAATGATTTTTGTTCGAATTTTATTTTACTCTACAATGTCATTATAAGAGATTCACTGGATTCGAAAAGGATTTGCGCACAAATAATATTTGAATAAAGCATGTATACTAGCTTGAATTTTGAAAAAAATTCCGGTATCCGTTACCGCCATCGCCATCATACCTCTAGTATTGATATTTTTTGTTTGTTACAAATGAAACAACAGCTTTTAAACTCTACTTTTTCTACATTTTTATTGAGAAAGAAGAAGCCATTTTTTTCTATCATTCGGAAAAGAATCTATCGCCTAAAAAAAATACAAATATTATATTTCAATTCAGTTCGTGGAAATTGTTAAAATCAATTTTCAGTTACACTTCGTACAATCCTATGTTACAGTCTGTTTAATATTTCTACAAACACAAGTTGCCGATTGTTTTAAGGTAGTATACTTCTATTGGATTCTAATTTTTCAAGGTATATTTAATAAAAAATGTGTCTGTTCAGTATATTATCTTAATATACAGATACTAAAATGCTTAGTTATATAGGTACTTATATTAATAGTATAACGTCAAATATTAAGCTAACAATATGAAAGAAGCTTATTTGTGCTGAATTCGATAGCAGCGCAGCGATAAGTTTGATTCCCGATTTTACTTTAGTTAGTAATCGAATAACTTGAACAGAATTAATGTTTATAGTTTTTTTTTTTTAAATTTTTTGTCCTTTTTCGATTTGATAGGGCAGAAATTTTCGCATTGGAATTACAGATTATAACATTTTTTAATAATTTAATCGTAAATTGGTCGTATTTTGACGTTTGCCATGAATATATAAAGCTTCTATTGAATTGATTTGAGTACTTTTGCTATATATGTAACATTAAAGTTATAAAAAAAATTTTTGATGTTACATTTTCGAAATCATAGACATTCTTTAGAAAGTGCAAATATATAAAAAAAAAAAAAAAAAATACGCAAAAGGAAAATTTCCAAACAAAAGCAAACACCACAGGAGTGTAGCCTTCCAAACATCACACACTGTGACCTTAATTCGCACAATTCGACGTCCACCGCATCAACCTCCGCAGCAACTATATACAGCCAGGGAGCGAAAAATCCGCACAGTGCTCGGTCGCCTTAGCGCCTGTGTGCAAACTGAAATCGGCGGATGCGAGGCGCGTAGGTAATCGTTAATTTCGTTTCCGGGTCGTGCGAGCAGCGTTGCACAGAGAGAATGAGAGAGAGAGAGAGAGTGAGTGAGAGGCACCAACTCAATTAATGTCGCGCCGGACGCCATAGCCGCGCGCTTGACGATCGGAGGATGATCAGCGCTCGCGTACATCACGGATTGATGCATTACCGCCGGCCAAAAGCCTCTGCTTCGCGCGTCTATCCGTAGCGGATATTTCAGGAATACCGAATCTCGTTCGGACTGCGCTACGGATAATCTGTCGGTGTCACGCGATGACGTGGGTAGGAAACAAAAAATGTCGACGGCTCTGCCGCGGTGGCAGCGCTTCGCCAAGGTTCCGGGCCCCGGCTTTTTCGAATTAATTGAGCGCGAAAACGATGGCCTGCAGTAGTGCGCCAACGCGTGAGCCTTGACATTTCACTTTTTCTTCGCGGATACGGATGATGAGCTTTTTGACCGAGAGATCAGCTCGAGTGTTGAGGTCCAACGGATTGTTCGAGATATTGAAGTGTGGCGTTTGCATTGAAAAGTGGGGCTTAAAGCTCGCTAAACAGTTATGGGAGTTATACCGTATTTTAAATGCTGAAGTACATTTGAGACATCCCTACTTGTTATACAATTCATTGTCATGCGCTGCATCAAGTTATTATGAGATTATTTTACCTGCTTTTTGAAGTAAATATGTTGATAGTCATTATAGTTGAAAATGTATTTTACGGACTGGTTGTGAAATAAAATTTTACGGCTCTAATTTAAAAAAATATTTAAAATAATTAAAGTTATTACAAGTGTGCAATTAATCTGTTCCGTAACACAAATGAGCACTTGTAGAAATTATTATTTAATCAATTAAATTTTTTCCAAATGATACTATAAATGCCTTTTCGGTATTGAAGAATTATTTCCAAGAATATAATACTCATACTTACATTATAAACCTTTTAATTTATTACGAAATTTTCTTATCATTTTGAACATATTTTACAAACTATCATTTAGCATTACTAGTCTGGAAAACCGAGAAATTTATTTCAAAAACATTTACAGTTTTTAAAATTGCTAGACTTATGGTCTCCTATATTCCATTTATATTTAAATTTCAGTATTAAAACAAAATCGATTGGATGAAGAAGCTCTATTTAAAGCATTTAACGTTGGATTCCGAATAAAAACTCGATAGAAGTAGAGCATCCATTTAAATATATAGATTTGTAATGCCATCTAATCGATAAGTCTTCTAAGAATCGAAGGAGAAAACGTAAATGTTTTAAAATTTTGAATTTCCGAAGAGCTTTCAACATTTTTTTTTAGTAATAATGTATAGTAATTATAAATATAAGTTCGTTAGTTTTTAATCATTAATAAACTTATTATATTTATTTTCTTACCTGGATTTAAATATTATTTGTAACAGCTCAGTATTTAAAAAACCTTTATGAATGAAATAATCCTTTGCTCTTTATCATTTTATACCTTTTCATTTACTTAATTAACTCTATAAGTTTCAATTGAATTAAATCTTTTAGTATTTTTGTATTTCCTATAGATAAAATTTCAAAACCCGCGGACTTGGTCACGAGTTCAGTTATCCATATTTTTTTAGCGCAAGGAATAAAAAAAATTCTGGAATTCCTGAAACTTTATATGACCTACATATCAATGAAAATATAAAAAATTTAAGGACTCGGATTTCTTTTAAACTAAACTATCAATGCACCGCGACATTCCGACTGTGTACTTTAAACCGAAGCTCAATTCAGACGTAAAAAGTAAACTTTTACTGATTGGCACAATTCGATTAAACTAAAAGTCGAGATTAAATCAAAATTGTATTTACCTGCCACCGAATGTTTGAATAAGTAAGTTACGATTGTACAAAATTCCTACATTATGTTATGGCAAACTTAGCCGGTAATCAGCTTAAACTACTTTGCGCGGCTATTTACATGATTGCCTTAATCATGAGAGCTAAATTGTAAAGTGATTGGCTCGAGTTATGAAAGTGAGCAAATATTGAACTAAAGTAAACTTTAGAATTTCACAAAACCACAGTAACGACGTTTAATGCACTCAATGTCTTTCCATCTCTCCATGACATTTATTGAGGATTTAATGACTTAATGTTATTATACCAGTTGTTTTACTGCAGTTCAGTCGTAAAATTTCGTTTGCATGTTTAATGGGCCAATACAGTTTTACTTTTGGGAATAAGAGTTTTCGATTAATTCGAAAGAATATTCAATCAGCTATAAAGGAGACATGTAGAATACGTAATTTCTGCATTTACTTTTTATTACATAAATTAATAATAAGAAGAAATACTTGAAACCTAACAAGTATTTCAAACATCAATTTAAAATTTAAAATCCTGCCACCTTAGTTTTAATACGCTTTTTACAAGAGAACAATTTTGCTTCCTTATAAAGGAAGATTTGTAATGGTAAGAAATATTTTTTTTCAAAAGTTAATGAAAATGTAGGAACCTAATTACTAGTGCTTTTACTTTAAAATTAAAATTTTTTCCTACACGTTTGTGTTTATCTGTGTGTGTGTTTGTGTGTGTGTGCGTGTGTGTCTATTATTAAAATAAAAAATTGTATCCAATTAATACATTGCTTATAATAAAAATCATAATTAAATTAAAATTTTTCAATTTACAAAAACATGAATGATCGTCGTAATATACAATATAATAATTTACTTTTGAGCAATCTTATATACGCACACTCATGCACAACCTAAAACTAATAAGCTACTCGATATTCCAATACTAAGAGGAATAAATAAAAGCCCACTAACACCTCTGAGTGTAGGAGAAAAGGTACATGGCCACTTATAAGTCGTTGGTTCACTCCGAGTGGAAACAAAGCTCGACTATAAGGGCCTCTTGAATTTTAAGCCAGCCGTAAGTATTTCGGTCGACCTGAAAAGACAGGAAGTAAAAGGAAGGCCGCACATTTATCGACACAATTTATTTCGTGAATAATTAACTCGAGTGTACGTCCTCTTTCTTTTCAAACGAATTTAAAAAAAGTTTTATATCGGGTCTGTTTTTACCGACTGTTTCCCTAATTACACGGAGCCACGGAAAATTAATCTTTTGACTTTTCCGTGTATCAGGATCGAACAGCTACCAGTGACGACTCGACGACTGCCTTGTAGAATCTCGCTTTCCGATCCTCGGAAGGTTACTTGTAATACTCCATGCAATGCTCAAAAGTCCACCTATACTCAGTTTGTAATGCACAGTAGAAAAGCTATTCCAATGTAATCGAGGGATAAAAGACAAGAATCAGGGAAAACTCACAAGAATAACGACATCATGATTAATATTAAAATACAGAGTTCGATAGACTATACAAAGTAAATTGCTCAAAATCGAGATCGCGTGCGAAACACACAGACAGATCATCGTTCGCGATCATCTGCGCGCCAAGAAAACTGCACTTTGTACTTTTCGAGCTTTGTCGCAATCCGTTCTCTTTCTCTCTCTCTCTCTCTCTCTCTCTCTCTCATGGCGAGTTTTTCGCTTCTTCGCAGTTTCACATTGTAAATTCAAATGTGTAAAAATACACGTTTGTGTATCATAGATTTTACACGCAAGGAAGTGTGTCTATATTTAAAATGAATAGCACACATCCAAGTCTGCAAAATCTGTGATACAAACCTGTACTTTTACATATTTGGATTTGCTCGCTAGCCCTCTCTTATCGCGATCTTTTCTTTTTTTTCTCTCTCGTGTTACTTGCCACCCGCCGTCGGATCGTGCGTGTGTCAAGGAATTGACGATTGAATCCTAAGATTCGAATCACGAATTCACCGCACAGTTTATAATTAAAAAAGGCTGTCCTTTCGCTGTGTTAAATAATGTAATTACTCCAAGTTTAATAAGCTAATGAATAAATACGTAATTGATCAAAGGTTTAATCATAAATTTTTTACATTATACAAACTTCCTCGAACGAAATGCGTTTGATCCTTTAAATTTTAAATATGTAACAATTAAAAGATTGACGTGTACCTCAGCATTTGTATAAATTCAATAGAAATGTTTGACTTGAGCTTTTGCTTGGTATATCGGGCTCGCGAAATAATAATAATCTCCCATCAGAATTGTAGACTTTAATCAAGACTTATCCATTACAAGCGTGCGCGTGCAATATCCTTAATTTAAATTTTTACAAAGTCATTTCTGTTCTCTCGCGCGACCTCCCAGTCGTCCTCCCATATACATTGAAACCCGTAAAACGAAATTAATGTATCCGCAATGAAAAACTCTCCACCCCCTACCCCGCGCTGTAAAAATAAAAATATCCAGCGCGGCAGCGGCGGCGGCCCCTCGTAAAATCTTTCCTTTTTTTTACTCCCTCCAAAAGGAGAAAACCGCAGAGAAACCGCCTTCGACGTGATGTTACGAAATAGAGCTGAAACCAGAGAGAAAGAGCCGCGCTCGGCCAGTTATACCCCCGTTCTATATATGTACACCTTATACCTACAACTGTAATTTTATTTAAGTCTTATGATCTTGTTTTAAAATTTATTTTTTCGAAATAGAGCTTTGCCCACGACCAATACACCTTGCGCCTCTGCTTATATTATCTAGTTTTTTCAATTGAGGGTTTATTGCATACATTAATAATGAGTCGCGTAAAAAGTATTTTGTGCTGCTTTTCCCATTATGAAACTGGCAGTGTTTTATAAAATTACTGCAGCTGAAGCAACATTGTTTTTGAGCTGGAATAAAAATGTTGTCGTATCCCGACCAAGAATATGGTTCAACAGTCGTAAGCAGTATTCTTTCATTAAAAGAAAATCGCAGTTTGTAGAATAAAAAAGCAGTTATTTAGAAGAAAAGATTGGTATATGATTCAACATCGATCGGCGGGTGTGCAACCGTAATAAATCACAAAAAATAAAAAAAGAGTCCCTCGCTCGAGAGTCGAAAAAAAAAACGAAAGAATCTCGGGACATTAAAAGAAGTGAGCCGCCAATGTCAGAGAGCTCGATCAAAAGGCGGAATTAATGCGCGTGAAGCGAGAGAGAGAGCCGTAAAATATGCTCGCAGCTCTAAAGAAAAGGGAAAGAAAGAATGAAGAAATCCGCTGCGGAGAGAAGTTTAGGCGGCGCGGCGCGGCGTGCGTGCACTTAATTGACAAGGCGCGCAGGTGGCGTTGAACGCGCCAGTGCTTCCTTCCTCTCTCTCTCTCTCTCTCTCGCACAGCCCCGAGATATCGAACGACTTCGCATTTTGCGCGCTGCCTAATTCTCCCTGTGCCCTCGCTCCGCCACGTCTGGAGAATTATGAGAGAAGGGAGAGAGAGAATATCGAGTCACGACATATGTCGACGCTTATATCTTGCGCGCGAGACCTCTGCATACTACTGAGCCAAGTCACGTATGCAGTCAGTAGTGACTGCTGGATTAGTGTGGGCGTTTTTTGATGTTTCAGCGGTGTGTACGCATATACAGCTGCTTGTTTTCAGCCATAAAGTCATGCTATATGCGTGTGATATACATCAGTTTAATTGGATTTTCTTACACTAATGGTATAAGAATGGTTTTTAAAATTCTTATCAGAAAACATTTTTTATTAAAAGTTTTAGACGCTGATAAGAATATATGTATATGACTCTAAAAGAGTAATTTCAGGATAACACTTACGCATATCATGATTTATAATAATTTTTATAGTCAGTTATTTCAAGCTTTCACATCTTTTATAAAAATGTTAAAAAGGCGTTATAAAAGTTTCAACTCGCACTATAGTGCATAGTCGAAAATAGCAGGAAAATATTCTTCTGACACTTTTTTCAAATGTCCGACAATTTTAATTAGAATTCAATTAGCTTATTATAATTCAAACAACAAAAACTCATTAATTCTTTCTTAATTAACCTATTCCCGATTTAAAGAAAAGAAATTATAAAAATTTAAATTCCAATGGGTTTAAAAATAAAAATGAGGATCCTGCAGTGCACAGACAATTATATCGATCAGGCAAAGTACGAAATCAGAACAAAACGATACCATACAAACTTCATCGGTACTTTCATAATAGTCTCATCTTCTTCCTTCGCTTCCACCTTTTTTTTGCAAAGTTAACGGCAAACGAACCAAACTCTCATTGAAATTTATGACTGCATTATTCATCAACTTTAAAATTTATTTAGTTTCATTTGAATGTCCTGATTTCCAGTGCGCACGAGCGCAGAGGCCGTTATATGAAAGATAGAAGAAAAGTTCAGAGCCGCAAGTCAGTGTACGGGGAGCAGTAAAAGCGAAACCTTCACTCTCTCTCTCTCTCTCTCTCTCTCTCTCTCTCTCTTGCATATACGAATTTATGCGCGGACACTTACACATGCACCTGGGTTATTACAGCTAACCTGCAACGGGGCCCAAGTGTCGGGGCGCGGAGCCTGTCACTATTAAAATCGGCTGGTTGGAAAAATTGCGCACTGTAAATCAACAAGAGCGCAGCGCATGGACCGATATAAAGTCGTTGACCCCCCTTCAACGATGTTCAACCATGTCACCGAAAATCGGACTGTAATTTGAACGCTGTACACGATTTTTTTTGCACGAGATTGTTTTATGAAAATCGTGCAATCTGTTTTTTTTTTTAATTAATTTATAATAGGCATTCAGGTGTTTATTGATAATCTAGACAGTTCCGTAAAATTGTGTGAATCAAATTTTAAAACAATACAGACTGAAATCCTTTACTTTCCATAAATATGTACGTTCATGCGCAACTCGAAAATTTCCGAGAAGATTTTATTATTGACGTGATTCGATACAAATAGCGTTTTGCAAAATTTCATAAAGTCAAAGCCAACACAGATTGTGCAGTTTTGCTGTCCCGTGTAATAAAAGTTCTTGCGTGAAATTTTGGCGTGTAACCTCGCATAAAATATCTCGTCTCGCACCAAAAGAACCTCGCAGGGTCGACATGAAAAAAAAGCCAATGATAATCAAGTATTTACGAGAGACCACATCACTTTCTTCCCCAAAAAAACCACCTTTTCGCGTCAAAAAAAAAAAAAAAAAGAAAAAAAGATGACATTCCATATAGACAACCGCAGTAAGTCTAATGTCGCATACGAGCCTTAGCCCGCAAAAAAAAATCGCGTCCAAGTTCGAAACGCAGCCTCTCTCATATATCCCACCGCTACCCGACAAAATAAAAACACCAGAGAGAGACAGAGAGAGAGAAAATCAGACAGACGCGGTGGGACCCGTCTGACTGTAAAATTTTCCATTTCCAGGCCTTCCTCGACGCTAAACGTGTATACGGTGAAAGTACCGCAGAGAGAGAGAGAGAGAGAGAGAGA
>UELV01064066.1:908-18740 GCA_900490015.1 Megastigmus stigmatizans
AAAAAAATTCAAGTCAATTTTGTTAAAATGAGTGAATAACTCAAGATTTCATCCGACATTTAGTATTAAAAATTATAAAAAATCACTTTTTTTATATTTTCCACTTCATAGAGAAGACATTTTTTTTTCAAATACTTCAGAGTTTAAGGATTCTTTGTGCTGATGTCGATTTTATAGAATTCATGCCAAGTTTGACCATGGGCCGCTACCGGCGTCCTCCTTTAGGGCTTTATTTCACATATATTAAAGTTCTCAAAAATATTTTTTATTTTTATATATATATATATAAGAAAATCGCGTCGTGGTAGTATAATAGGCAAAAAAAAAAAAAATTTTGTTGGAGAAAAATGATGTACACCATAGCAGTCCTGGTGTGTCATATGGAGAAAAAAAAATTGTTTCTTAATTTACAATAGTTTTTTCATAGAAGTACCGAGGATTTTAAATTTTGTTTGAAAATTCAGAAATTTTTATGAGTTTAATTTTTTTTTCATTTTTTAGCAAAAAATCGACCTTAAATTGTTAACTGCAAACATAATAATTTATCAATCATAAAAATCGCGAATACTTCCACGGAAAACCTATCTAAGAAATTGCAGTTAAAATTTCAAGTCAATTAGACAAAAATTGAGCAAGATACGTTGTACACCGATTTAAAAAACATAGTTTGGACAAAAACGCGTTCATAGTTTGAAAACGTATTAGTGATATAAAATTTTCAAAATATATGCTTGCTGATTTTTTACCTTTACTTTGCTATCCCGGCTCCATACAGCTGCCCTTCTACATTCAAATTTAGCTCGTCAGTCTTCTCCCTGAGTGCCGTAAGATCCTTCCGAGTGCTTTTTCGGTAGCTCGACGATGAGCGGTTGGCGGCTTGAACACGATGTTGGTCGATTTCCATTGCATAGTTATGCAGCTCGGGATTAATCTTCAATTCGAGGGTGGACACTACATTCAACAGTGATGAAAAGCCGCCATTACATGTTATGATGGCTACGTTGGTTGCAATATCAACTACTGCTTTTCCGCTAGATATCGTTTTCGTCCAATCGACCAAACGACAGAGTTCAAACTGTCGTTTGCCTAGGCAACGGGAGAGGAGTTCTTCTCTCGTTAAATTTATGAGTTTACATCTTGAGAGTTTGCGAGGCTTTCACTCTTTGCCAAGAGCACCAAGAATCGGCCCCTGCGGGGCATCTATGGTGCTGAGGTTTTTCGTCAGTTGAAATTTTGTGATATAATGTAGCGTATATTTCCTTGCGCATATTCTCTACTGAATCAGTATTTCCACGTATAGCTCGTCTGTAGTACACACTCAATTCGTCTATTAATTTTCCAGTTAATTTCCCTTTGCCTCCAGGATTTTTCACTTCTTTTTTCAAATTGCGCAGTCTTGTTCCAAGCCTTTTTTGTACATGACCTATATATTTCTTTTTTATGACGGGAAAATCGCCATACGGCTTAGCATCTTGAATACTCTTAAGCATTTTGCTGTCGCCATCTCCGATGTAGTACGCATACCGAACATTGTACAAAGACTCGGAACGGGAGAACATTTCCACCATAGCGTTGGGCTCCATTTTTTCTGCACTCCCATTGAGATGTGCATTACAGTACTCTTCGTGTAAAGCGTACAATTCTTCATACTCGGCAGTGTCTTTCTTTTTTTCCCAGTGCTCACACTCCATGCAATATTTTGACTTCACGTAAATATCAATTACTTTCTCGGAGTACCATCCGATTAAACATGCGAATCCATACAGTGAAGTGAAGCCACGTTATCTCCAGGAGCAGTCCCTTGACACTGTCAGACCCTCAAGATATATAAAAATCTGTTTTCCTCCTCAGCAGCTTTTTGTAGACATTTAAATTTGACAGCGTCCGTAGCAGTTACAATGCTCTTTACAATTGCATCGTACGATTTTTGAAATACTGGTTTCGGGAAACACGTAAACGCACAAAATTTAGTTATTTCTTGCCTTCCGATACCAATTAGTCTCATAGCAAAAACTAAAACGTTTATTTATATTATAAACATAACCATTAATTAATGGACTGCTGTGAATTGAAGTACTCCCGCACTTTTGACACGACACAACGAGCTTGAATCCCAAGCCACGCACGCATGATTCCGAAAAAGTAACACTGCCTCCGCATTGACACTTTAAAATACACCAGTATCCCTAAAACAGTAACAAAGTTCAATATCCTGTATCCGCACGTTGCGTCAATTTCGGCTTCATATTCATGGGTTATTTTCAATTTTTTTCCAAGTCTCGTACTTCCTCGGTGTCGCTCTCAAAGCTGTGGTGGTTGTGCGGTTTTCTGTTAGAAATTCTGCTCCGACTGGCCCAAGATGATGTTGTTCTATTTTCTTTTTTTGCGTTATACATTTTTTCACTCATTTTCTTAAATAAACTACCAAAAAACCACGCACAAACGAAATAAAATGAGCGCGTAAGTCGGACTAGCAAGGGATGCTCATTGCGACGTATCGACTCCAGTTCTAACGGTTTTTCTGGCGTCCTACGACTTCTCCGAGATTAATTACGCCATCTATATATTTTTTGAAGAACAATAATTCACTTATAGCGGCTTTTTCGAACGTTTCGTAGTGCTTAGAGGCGCTTCCGAAAAAAATATAAATAATTTATTTAGAACAGTCTTTCCACCAAAATTTTTTTGGAATGTCATTTTTAAATAGTTTATAGATCATTTAAACAAATAAAAAAAATTTGAAAAAAAATATTTTGGTAGTGTAACCATAAAAAATACATTAATAACTAAATGCCATTTTTGGTAAAATAGATACAATTATATACGTCATCGAATTAAAAAAAAAACAGGCTTACCACATATTTATTTACTTTTGTATTTGGGAAAAAATATAAAATTAAAACCTTGGTTTAAAAACGAAAAGAATAATCTATAGCAGACCTTAAGGGCATGCCGGAATAGAAAAAAAACCTATTGTAAGTTACTTTACTGTTTTGCCAATTGATGCTTATTAACCTAAAAAAAAGAAAGAGCTAGGAGCGCCATCAGTGTCATATACTGACTCTAAACATATAAGCATCACAAAACTATAATATTTAAAATTGATCTTCAGTTTGATAAAACTACTGCTTTTATACAAAGTTAAAATGTGCACTCTGCATACACAAAATCTGCATCTACTATTTCTACATATACGTGTAGTAAGTTTTCGAATTGACCTTCAGTGTGAAGAATTGACTGATTTTATACAAAGCTAAAACGTGCCTCCTACGTACCCAAGTTCTGTATCTAATATTTCTAGACTACACGTGTATTAATTTTCTTAATTGATATTATCCTTTACGATAAAATACTGCTTTTATACAAAGCTATTATGTGCACTCTACGTACATAAATGCTATATATAATATTTCTGCATTATACATGTAGTAATTTTTTCATTGATATTCACTATGATAAAATTATTGCTTTTATACAAAGCTATTACGTGCTCTATCTATGCACTTTACACATGTGCTACGTATATACTGAACGTGTAATAAATTTTTAAGAACAGACCGGACAGATGCGACAGATACTCGAAGTGTGGATAAGCCGGGCATCGGGCCGGGGCATGCACGAGCACTCCCGCCTGCTTCCTCTGCCCAGCGCAGGAGGGCAGGAGGACGGCACACGTGACAAAATAATGACAGTACTCCAAGGCAATCTGAACGGTAGAAGCCTGGCGCACACCCTACTGTCCCAGCACGCCGAGGAGATGGACGCTGAAGTTATAATGATTAGCGAACCGTACAGAGACATAGACACCCCGACCCGGTACGTTAATACCTCCCGCTCTGCGACGTTGGAAGGGTCGAAGATTTCGTCTGGGCGAGGGTGGCTGACGTGACGAACGTCAGCGTGTACCTCACCCCGAACTGTAGTGCCGCGGAGTCCAAACAGAAGGTGACGGCTCTCGAGGACGCGTTAAGGGACATCACCGGCGATATAATTCTCGTGGGCGACGTCAGTGCCAGGGCCATCGAGTGGGGTATGAACACGACGAACAAACGCGGAAGACTACTGTTGGAGATGGCCGCTAGGCTAGATCTGACGATGGCAAACGACGGACAGACGACGACATACAGAAGACCTGGCTTCAGATCATCCATTTCCGACGTGACGTTCGCGGCAGACAGACTTATATCGAGAATTAGGAGATGGCGGGTGTTCGAGAGCTATACGGACAGCGACGATCAGAACATGATCTTTGACGTTACGGATAAGACGCGGACAAATAAGAGGATCCGCCCTTCCCCAGTAGGATGGAATCTCAAAAGACTAGACATTGACAGACTAATTTCACAACTAGACCGTGAACCGGAAACAGTGACGTTGATTCCCTGGGGCATCACGAGTAAGAAAAGGGTAGAGAAGCTGGCAGAAGAGACAGCGGGGCTCCTAAGACGGCTCTGTGACGCCTCCATGCCACGAAGATGGACAATTAACCACGTAGCCACTATATGCACCAGCAATACCGTGTTACATCGTCCATTGGCTAAATTCATGCCACTGACAATGAATCGAGACGCATTCAGTTACTTCACCTCTTGGTGTAGTCAATGAGAGAGATCACTCATGGCGGGCGACGTTACCAACGGGCCAAAGAACCAACATCTCATTATTTAAGATTCGAGAAGAGAAAAATACATAACAATACCTACACATAAATAACTACCCTAACAAAACCATCTTACACCATTCTCCGTTTTCTTCTCTTTCCAGCTCTTCCAGACCTTCTCGCCTGCTCGTCATCGAGGCCCATTAAAGGGAAGAATTAAGGTCAAAGCCTACTAATTGGAGCTAATTATTATACATATTTTACGCCTTAATTTTACGCCTTAGCCCTTTCGCGGTTTGTATAACATTTTTATTGTTCGAATTTGCCGCTGACTACGCTATAAAATAGGATATGCACCTCATGCATAACGATTTTACGGCCACGTGCGATCACCCACGCACTCGAGCCTACTTTTTCGGCCTTTGAACGCGTCCATCACACTTGGGAGTATACTATAAACTATCACGCTGACGCGATGGAATCAAGATACATTTGGTGTTGTTTGCTGTCTCTACTACTGGATCCACTGTTATCTTGAAACAAATCGCTTCTAGTAAAAAAGTTTCAACAAAGGAAAATTTACTTTCTTGTATTCTACAACGTTAAAATTAAATACTTCTGTAGAAAATCAATTATTTTCAAGGTATTGAAGAAAATCGATGAGTTTTCCCATGATCATCTTTAAAAGAATTCATCTTCAAGAAAAGTATTTAAGGGGTTAGTGCCAAAGATTCCACTTTTTTAAAGAATTTTTTTCATATTAATATTTATTTTATTGTTCTAATTTTTCATACATGAATATTGATATAAAACACTATTACAAACAATTTTTTATTTTTTATTTTTAATGATAAATCTAGCTGGTATGGCTCCCTGAAATTAGCCTTGTTAAACTGAAATTGATCGAGCGCCGAATATAAGTACGCTTTTCTGGAGGCCAGAGGTTCAGAGACATTTCACACGCAGCTGGATGCCGACTTTACACTTCAACTGCCCGTCTATAATTTTTTTCGCCATGAAAGAATTAGCAAGAGGGGAGGATGCATGGGCGTCTATATTAATAACCTCTTGGGAGAGAGAGAGAGAGAGAGACTGAGTGAGAAGGCGCGATAACGATCACACACGCGCGAGAGGAGACGCTGCACCCACCTTTGGACGCGTCTGCCCCTCTACGGGTCAGCGGCGCGGACACCAGCCTGCGAGAGGAATCACGCACTGGCAGCAGCGCAAGTAGAAGCGTGCTGTAGGAAGTACAGCGGGTTGCCGACGTGCAGAGGCACATACATCTACAGACAGTGTGCGGCGGGTTGCAGGTGCGTGGGCGCTTTCCTCGCTCTGTACGTCTACGCCGGCAAGAGTTTCTAGCGACTCCGATGTTTCCAACGCGTGCGTTGCTAATACCTGCGTGTCATAGAGCATCCTCGACCTTATGAGTATACAATTTGATTTGATAAGCAGAACATTGGCTGATTTTGAATTACGGATTGAGCAGAGGCTTGACAGGATTGTGAGTGACCGTGTAGCTCTTGATCAAATGAACATTGAAGAAGGAGGTGGCGAACCTAACACAGGAGGCGCTGCTATACCACCTGCATGACTGCCGAGGGCTGCTACTCGTATGGCGATAAAGGGAGCACTGAGGGAATTCTTATAGTTCACATTGAGCAAGTCCGTCAGTTTCTTTCTGCTGGTCCGTCCTACCATCTGTTCAGGATTGCGGAGTCGTGGCTTGGCCCAGCCATCGATAACGGTCGCATTCGGATTGAGGGTTATAGTTTGGTACGTCTGGACCGTAACATTCATGGTGTGGTGTTGCCCTGTACCTCAGCAATGATTTCAAAATCAAAGTTGCTGCGACTGATCATCACTTGAATCGAATACATTAGAGTCGGCCATTGACCTGAATGGAGCGCTTGAATGTCTTAGTTCCAATCGCATGGCAGCTATAAATGAACTTGCTCCATTAAAAATCGTAACTCCCCGAAAAGGTAAGGCACCACGGATTGGGACTGAGCTTCAGCTTCTCATTGACAAACGTAACGCTGCACACAGACGCTATAAAAAAAAACCGGGAGTTGTTGGACGAGTTTCTCCGTTCACGCAATGAGGTTGAAGAACGCATAGATCAAGCTTGTACCTCTTTTCTAAGCAGTCATGTGAACAACGCTCTTGATCAGAAACAAGATATCTGAAAGAAATGCGTAACCTCGGCCTGTGTCCTAAGAGCAGGGAGGAGTTGCATGGTTTCACCCCAAACGAGCTTAACTCGAACTTTGCAGGTATGTCAGCCGCACCTAATGAAAACATAGAGGATATAATGGACATAATTTTATCCACATCTGAAGATGGGTTTTCCTTCAAACCAATAAATTTTGCTGATGTTGTACTCGCGATTTCCCATTATTCATCACAGGCCAGGGGCGCGAATGAGATTTTCAAATTTTCAAAAACACTCTCAAATTTTTTCAAAAAATTTTTAGGTATTTTTGAAAAATTGGATTTTTTGAAATTTTCGAAAATCAAAAATTGTCTCCAAAAATTCTGAAAAAATTTTAGAGTATTCTTTGACTAATTTTAAGACATTTTTGTCCTTAGAAATTTTTTTCTAAAGTTCATAGTTTTTAAGAAAACGATAGATTAAGATTTTTATAAAATTTTTTCATTCTCGCCGCCATTTTGAAAAAACACGTCGATGAATTTTTCTGAAAAAAATTCCTCTTAATGTTCAAGTGCCATGATCACCTCTGATCATAGTAAAAAGTTGATACCTTTGCGGTATCATTGTGAAAAAAAATGCGAACTAAATTTTTTTTTCGAAAATTTTCACGTTTTTCACGTTTCAATCGGCCATATTTTTTTTTTCTCGGTGTCTAATCGAAATTTCGAGCTCAGGTTCTGAAAGAGCATCAAATTTCGCGTAGGAATATAGGTATTGCATTATTTTTTTGTCCGATAACATAATAAATAAACACGTTGAAAAGTTAGTAAAAATTCTGATCACCTCGGCGTTAATGGGTTAATATTATTTGTATTAAGATATTTGAAATCTTGATAAATAAATAGTCGAAAACTTTCAATTAATCACTTAATAAAAACAATTTCTATTAAATTATTACAGTTAACAAAAAATGTCAATTAACAGTCATTGCTAAGAAACTAGAAAATGCGCTACAATAGTACCATTTATTTTTTAAGATAAATACCAAAAATAAATACCAAAAAATGTGCATAAGAGATAATATCCTTTTCAACTAGATTCCGAGATAACGCCTTTTTCATCTGGAGTCCCAGATAATGCCCTTTTCAACCAGATTCAACGGTACGTTACATAACTGGGTGTAAAAGTTAAAAAAAATGTTAACTTACTTTTTTAATTTTAAAACGAACTGATATAAATGGTGAATTTTGTATCATTCACTCACTTGTCCAGCTTAAAAATTTAAAATAGATTCATGGATTTATGAACAGGGGCCTTGAGATATGATAGTAACTGTGCAAATCCTGATAAAACTATAAGATTAAAACCGATTATACCCAATTAAAATCAAATTCGATATAATCGGTTTTAATTCAATGAATTGGATAAACCGATTATATGCTAATTCGATTAAATAGGATTTTATACTAATAATTAAAAATCGGGTATTTTTTTATTAATTATCATCGGAATTAATCGGTTATAATAATTCATCAATGGTTTCAGATATAATGGTAAGTAGAATTTAATAGGATATAAGTAAAATGAGAATTAGTATGATGTTCCAATGATTTCTTATAATCGGAATAAATTGGTTTTAATTTTAATAGGATTTATTAAGACGATTGAATGATTTCTTCTAATCGGAAATAATAATTTATAATATAAATAGGATGTAATACTGGCTTTTCAATTATTTCTTATAATCGGAAAGAATTGATTTATTCCAACTAAATTTTATTAGTAAAAAAGTTGTACTGATTTATTTCATAATATAACTATATTTCACATATTTTTATTATAATTTTTGGAGACTACCTTTTAAAAATTGTAACAAGCGATCCTTTATAGTATAAAAAAATATATTCGAACAACTAAAACTACTATTCCAGACGTATTTTTTTTCGTAGAATCCGATTCCGGTATTTATTTTGCAAAAAAGCTCAATTTTGCAATTTTGCATTACTAATGACAAATTTGAATTCTGCGCATCAAGAAATACCTTAGTCAATATATGCTATACCCACATTTTTATTCATCTTCGTATGATCGTTAAAGGACTTATTCATATCGCAAAACTAATTATTTAATAATTTGTTAATAAAAATATGTGGTTTAACAATTGAAACTACTACATGGGATGTATTTTTGTTTCGTAGAATCCGATTTTGTTATTAATTTTGTAAAAAACTTAATTTTGCAACAATTTGTTTAAACAAATTGTTTAAACAAAGTAATTTTGCAAAACTAATGGCAAATTTGAATTCAGCGATGCCTCGAACCCCTTAAATCATATACGGCTTATCTGTACCGTTGCCCAATTCGTTCGGCCTGGAAAAGGGTTAAAAGAAGTATTCAAGAAGAATGCTTTCTTTTTTATCAAAAAAATAATACCACAAATACAATTGTAATGTGTTTAAAATAATGTTTAAGAAATGATCTCTTTTTCGCGCTGAACTCGAATAGATTCCGCGTAAGGCTGTGCCGTGTCCATATGATTCCAGACTTATATTTGTCTTTATGAGGAAAATCAAAATTTTGGGTTGCTAGCGTTCCATAGCGCAGTGGTTAAGGTTTATGCGTCGTATTCCAAATATCGCCAGTTCGAATCCCAGTCTAAGAAAAGGCTTTTTTAAGTGTTAAATTTAATTGCGAAAAATTGTGAAGCGTGCGAATATTAATGTAAAAGCGACTCTATTATATAACATAATATTTAGTGTTTGTAAAATAAATAATCTGGACATGAAATGTTTCTGAAATATTTCAGAAATATTACATGAAATATTACTTGAAACGTTTCAGAAATAATTCTGAAATATTCCATGAATTATTCCTGAATCATTCGAAATGTATGCGTGTAATATTACAAAAAATTTTCATAAATATTTCATGAATTATTCCTGGATCATTCGTAATGAAAGCGTGTAATATTACAAACACATTTAAAAAATATTTCATGAAATATTTCGTATAATATTTTTGAAACATTTCTGTAATAATTCATGAAATATTGCTGGCTCAGTTCTAACAATAATATGAAATATTTTAGGAATATTTCACAAATGTTACATGTAATATTTATGTGACCTTTACTGAATTATTTCCTAAATATTTCAAGTAATATTTCAAAATTCTAGGCGGACATAACAATATTTCAGTAGTATTTCATAGTAATATTTCATTCTATGTGGGGAGCGCATGTCCGTCCTTCTCAGTGCTGGTAAAACCAAAGAAATTTTAATTGGTTCATGTAAATATGTTAATAATTTGATCAAAATGGGATTGCTAGAGGTAGATATGGCAGATGGAGTGCTTGTGCCTTTTTCCGACACCCTCGTAAGCCTCGGTGTTACATTAGATAGTAAATTAACGTGGAAACCGCAGGTCGATTGTGTAACGAAAAAAGTCTATAAAACCCTTTACAGCCTTCATATGGGCACGTACCACGGAGGCCTTCTGCAGAAGGCTGGTTGAAGCTCTAGTCTTACCCCATCTTGATTACTGCGCTGTGGTGCATCTTGATGCGTTCGACGAACAAAGAATTAGACTACAGAGACTGAACAACATATGTGTGCGAGTTTGCAGGAGCACATCAGCCCCTATAGAAAGCGCCTGGGCTGGTTGCGCATTGACAGTCGGAGAATGTATTTTGCCTCCATTTTCATGTATAAAATGCTTTGACTTAATGAACCGGGGTATTAAGCTGAATTTTTCATTAAACACCAGTCCAGGTGCACTAGCAGGGATGATGCACAAGAACTCTCGGTTCCAAGAGTGCGCACGGATACTAGTATGAGATCTTTCCAGGTCCAATGTGCACGCTATTGGAACTCTCTCCCACTAAATCTGCGCCATCTTCCATTTTTGCGCGGATTTAAGACGGCGATCTTAAACGCCACCTCGAACTCGATGCCTGGTCATCCAGAGCCAAATGCCTTATAGACATACACCCACACAAGTGACAAGCAGATGGGTTTTCATTATGTTAATAAAACAGTAAATGGTAGTGGTGTTGCCCTGTATGTGCGGAATGATCTTAAAGTTATAATTCATGCTAAATCAAAAAGTACTAGTTCAGTTAGACCATGTATTCCTGAATACATCATATGCTCCGTACAACAGGGTAACTCCCCTCTAGTTTTTGTAAGTGTCATCTACAGGCGACCTAAAATTGCTTTTCAAAATGATCCTGACTTTTTTACTTCACTTCGTGGTCTCTGTGGGGACTATAGTCACAAAATAACTATAGGTGATTTTAATTCAGATCTTTTGTCGACATCTGATGATGCGGTATTCATTCGGCGTCTTGCTGATGAACTCTCACTGAAAATCATCCAGCACGGTACTCGACTATGGAAACAATATGACGACTTTTCATGGCAAGCACAATATTATCGATGTAACCATAGGTTTGCTCTCTTCTTCTCCTCCCTGTGATGCTTTTAGTTACAGGTATTATCACAAAATAAACTCAGTAGAGTTGAATGAGTTGTTGCATGGCTGGGACTGGTCGTCATTTGCTTCTCGAGACCTTGACTGTGACTTGGATGAGCTGCTTGAAAGCCTTGGATCAAATCTAAATAAAGCAATCGAGGAATTGGTACCGATAAACACAGTAGTCCCGAGAAAGGGCAGAGATCCGTGGATTGGTCCGGAGTTTCAGCAGCTCATAAACAAACGTGACTCAACGCATAGACGGTATAAGAGAACCAAAAATGCTACACTTCTTCGTGAGTTCCTATGTCTTCGGCGCGAGGTCGAGGAGCGCTTGGATAGTGATCATACCTCCTTCTTTCGCGATCAGTTGATTAATACACTAGATAATAAGAAGGATATGTGGAAGGAGATGCAAAACCATAGTTTATTGCCAAAGAGAAAGGAGGAGTTGCATGGTTTTGGTACGGTTAAGCCCAACGCTCACTTAGCGGCGATTTCGGTCGGGCCCGATGATAATATTGATGATACTATGAGCGTAATTTTGGCTGCTTCTGAGGACGGTTTTTCATTTAAGCCTATCAATTTCAAGATGTAGATTAGCAATCTCGAATTTTTTCTCTAGAGTCAGCGGCACGGATGGTATGCCGTAGAGTGTAATCGTGCAGGCTCTTACAATGATAGGTGAACATCTTGTACGTATTTTGAACTCCTCCTTTGCTCAGGGAGTCTTCCCCGGTGCCTCGAAGAGAGCACAGCTTGTTGCTCTTAAAAAAAACTACTGCACCATTTTCTGCTTCGGATTTTCGTCCAATAGCCCTGCTGTGATTTCTCTCTAAGGTACTGGAGAAGATTGCACACTCCCAAATAACTGCATATCTATCAGCTAATATCATTCTCGATCCGCTGCAAGCAGGGTTCCGACAATATCATAGTACACAGACTGCCCTGCTTAAGTGGACTGATGACATCCGCATGGGCATTGATAAAAGGATAATAACCTTGCTGATGCTGTTCGACTTCAGCAATGCATTTGACACCATTTCTCCAACTAGACTTCTAAGAAAACTATGTGATCTGGGCTTTTCAAGAGCTGCACTGCTGTGGATTAAATCATATCTGCATGGTCGGACACAGTGTGTTATTTCAAAAGCTAGTGATTGTTATGATTAGCTCGAAACAAATTTGGGTGTTCCACAGGGTTGAGTCCTTAGCCCCTTGCTTTTCAGTCTTTGTACCAATGACCTGCGTGAGACTTTTGTCACTAAGATTATCAAGCACATACTTTATGCTGACGACCTTCAGGTTTATCTGCAGGTTCCTGTGAATAGACTTCAGGAGGGCGTCGACTAATTATCTGATGTAGCACAATCCGTTTTCCGGTGAGCCGTGCGTACGTCTTTACGCTTCAATGCTGGCAAAACACAAGTTATAATGTTTGGTTCAAATAAATATGGTAATGACTTAAGTAGAGTAGGTTTACCGAGTGTTGAGCTGGGGAAGAGGTGCGGGTGTCCTGCAGCGACACAGTCGTGAGCCTCGTGGATTGCATATTAATCAAGTAAAAAAGTTAATAGAACTCTCTATAGTTTACGGTTTATCAGCCATTGTACCACTGAGAACTTACGCAATAGATTGGTCGAATCATTAGTCCTACCCCATCTCGACTATTGCTCTTTTGTGTGTCTTGGTGCATCTAATGAACAGAAAACTAGACTACAGAGACTGAATAATACGGGTGTTAGATTTATCTATGGTGCTAAGAGGGATGAGCACATTATCCTCTACAGGAAGCAACTGGGCTGGTTGCGTGTTAATGCTAGGAGGAATTATTTCGCCGCCATACTTTTATATAAGACCCTCAGATTGAATGAACCAAAATATCTAGTGACTTTTTCTAATAAATATCAGTCCAGGGGCACTAGCAGGGGTATTGCAAAAGAACTCTCGATACCAAAAGTGCGTACTGAAATTGGTATAAGATCTTTCCAGGTGCAAGGTGCGCACTTTTGGAACTCTCTCCCTGATTGTCTGCGCTACCTTCCATCTTTGCGCAGATTCAAGACGGCGGTCTACCAATCCTGGATCGGGATGCTTAGTCGCCCCGCGACACACACTGGAAAACATCTGACTTGTTCGAAAAGTAACGACTTTCGACCGATTATGTACATATTATTTGTATTGTACTTATTTTATATGTATGACGTGATAGATACCAAAGATTGATTTATGTATATATACTTACTATGCTTTAATGTAACGACTGTCATACCTATATTTTGATACCTATATTTGATCATACCAAATATTTTGATAAGAAAACGTATATATTATTTTGCTATTTTATATGAATATTTTGCATTTTTTACTTTATAGTAAAATAAAGTCTTATCTATCTATCCACCTCTCTCTCTGTCTCTCTCTCTCTCTCTCTCTCTCTCTCGCTCTCTATTGGATTGGAGATTTGTCTGGTTACTGTTGATCACGACAAAATCGACGACGCTTTTTCAACGGGAAGGACATAGATGTGTCATTCTCACTGTTGGATGCTCGGCTGCTCGTGGGAGGTAGATTGTTTTTTGGCCGTGAAGGTGAGTACTCTTAAGTTTTCCTCGGCCCCCTCAACTTTCGAGGTTAGGGCTCGAGCTCACAAAACGGCCACTACTTTTGTTGAAAACTGGCAGCCCTGTCTAAAATTTCCAAAATTTCCATTTTAAAGATTGGCTATACTGCCTCAATTTTCGCGACGTCCTTCACCGCACTACTTAGCGCCTGCGCGGTTTTCACACAGGTTTTTCTCACAGGGCGTAGCCTTTTTCGCCCTCTTTGAAAACTTTCTGCATGACCAACTTTCCTGTGTTCATGATTTCTCATTGCGGCTATTAGATGGCACCAGACGCATCCTGTTACGAGGGCCCCCGCTAGATGGCGACGGCCAAATCCGTAATACGCGTGAGACGGGGCACGAAACGGGTTACATATATAACCGAGCTCTCATGTACCTCCGTGCCGAAAAAAATTCTACATCTTTTGTATTTTTTATACTACATCAGCCTTGCATGTGCTTGGCATGAACAAGCACTCCTATAGTGGCTGTAATAAATTTTTACCTGATGGAGTGGACACATGCAGCATTGATTAATGGTATCCCCCAGTCCCACCAATATCACGCATGATAAATGCGCTTGTCTTGTTTGACTTTACCAAAGCATTCAACATGGTCCCCCACGGCCTCCTCGTTCAAAACCTAAACCGCATGATGTGTTCTGACGCGGCCCTCGCGTGGTTTTATGCATATTTGCATAACAGGCTCCAAGCTGTGATAGATACGGGTGACTCAACATCTGAATGACTTAAAGACATGGCTGGTGTCCCACAGGGTAATGTCCTAGGCCCTCTTCTTTTTATCGTGTTTATAAACGACCTGCCGTCAGTATTGAGTGTCTCACGCCACATGATCTTCGCAGACGACATCCAGATCTATCACTATTTTCCACCAGCCAACCTCCGCGAGGGCATTGAATCGATCACTCGTGACGCCGATGCAGTGGCTGCCTGGGCTTCTGAAAATGGCCTTTCTCTCAGCCTCGGAAAGACTAGGGTGATGCTTCTAGGCAGCGAGTGCTTCATCTCGCGTATTGACCTTAACAGCATCCTGAAAGTTGCTATTGTCGGGGTTCCCATCCCATATACTTCCCTAGTAAAGAATCTTGGCGTCCTCATCACCCCCACTCTCAACTGGGCTCCCCATGTCAATCAAATCGTAGGTCGTGTCTTCGGCACGCTGCGCTCCCTACGACGCCATCGCCATTCTCTTTCTTTTACTTTAAAAAATGGTCTAGTTGAGAGTCTGGTTTTTCCCCATTTCGATTTCGCTTGTGCTATCTATAATGATCTAGACAAAACTTGCAACACCAAGATCCAACGAGTACTTAATGCGTGTGTGCGCTTCGTGTGTGGCAATATTCATCGTTCTATACATGTCACCCCGCATCGCATTAGCTTGGGTCGGTTCTCTGCCGTCAGACGCCGAGAACCCTTCATAGGGTCTCTGGCGTTTAACATTTTGGCGCATCCTAACCCAGCCTACTTGGCCGTCAAATTCCAGTGTATGAATGTTGACGTACATGCTCGCTCCTCCTGTTGGCTGCCTCCTAGTGTTCTCTGTTATGTAGCTCCTAGGACTGAAGCTTGGCGACCATCACGGCCTCCAACATCATCAATGACTTGGACAATGACTACACTCTGCCGCCCTTCAGTCCACTCAACTATTTAAGGTACAAAGCCAACCTCCACGACGAACTGATACAACGAGATAAGGCTGACTGGAGGCGTAGGATCATAACAGAGGGGCTTCGCGAGATGACATCATAGAGAACACCATCCGAAGCAGGCCATTATTCATCACTCATCACTCATCTCAGATCCACAACAGTGACGTAGCTTATCCGTCAAGAGCGCAAAGACGTAAATTTTTTAATTAAATTCACTGTCATATATTCTTTTTAAACTTAAAAATGCATTATTTTATTTTATATTTATTTTTCACTATTATTTTATTTTATTTTATTTTAAATTGTTAAATTTTGTTTTTGTTTTTGTTTTTTTGTTAAACTTATTGTTACAAATTGTATTAACTTCATATATTATTGATGTAATAATACAACTGGGCCAAACGAGGTCAGACCTCCCGGCCCCAATAAAGATTATCTACCTATCTATATATCTATCTCTCCCTCCCTCTCTCTCTCTCTCTCTCTCTCTCTCTCTCTCTCTCGTGGGTGTGATTTATTGCCCACCTAAAATAGCTTTTCATAGAGATCCAGACTTTCTCTGTACTTTGAGAGACCTCTGTAGTAACTACAGCCACAAAATGATTTATTCAGCGGTTAGCCAAGAACTCTCAGTTAAGATGATCCGGCACGGCTAGACGTATCACACTGATACATCTCACATATGGATTGACATAAGGTATGTAGACGATAATGACACGAAATTCGACTTTGGGAACAGTCTGGCCCTCTTTCGCAACAAGCACAATATAATTGATGCTACTATTGATATTCATGTTGCATCTTCTTCTAAAGATACCTTCTGGTCTCGCAGCTATAATAAGATAAACTCAACTGAGCTCAATGAGTTTTTGTGTCGCTGCAACTGGTCGACTTTTCCCACAAATACCTTAGAATCAGACTTTGACATAAATGTGGCGCTTGAATGTCTCCGTGTCAATCTACTGGAGGCTATTAATGAATTTGCTCCGCTGAAAACTGTTACTCCTCGCAGAGGAAAAGCCACACAGATTGGCGCTGAGCTTCAGCTACTCATCAACTAACGCAACGCTACGCATAGACGATATAAAAGGACTTGGAGTGCTGTGCTCCTGGTTGAATTTCTACAGCTACGTAATGAGGTAGCAGTGCGCATGGATCATGAGCGAGCCTCCTTTCTCTGCAATCAGCTTTCTGACGCTCTTGATCATAAGAAGGATATTTGAAAGGAAATGCGTAATCTCGGTTTCTTGCCTAAAAGCAGGGAGGAGTTGCATGGTTTTACCTCGGAAGAGCTGAACTCGTACATTGCGGATGTGTCAATTGCGCCCAATGAGGATGCAGATAGCGTATTAAACATCATACAGTCTGCATCTGAAGATGGTTTTGAATTTCATCCAGTTACTTTTCCAGATGTAGTTTACGCCATATCTCATTTTTCATCGCAGGCGAGGGGCGTGGATGACATACCGCAGAGTGTTGTAGTGAAGCTTCTTCCAGGGTTGGGGAATTATGTAGTTCATTTATTCAACTCCTTCTTTGATCAGGGAGTCTTCCCGAGTACTTGGAAGCAGGCTCAGTTAGTGGCTTTAAAAAACATTTCAGCTCTCTTCTCAGTTTCAGACTTTCGTCCTATCGCCTTACTGTGCTTCCTCTCCAAGGTGCTTGAGAAGATTGCACACTCACAAATTACCAGCTACCTCTCCAGGACCGGCATTATCGATTCTTTATAGGCAGGGTTCAGACAGCATCACAGTACTCACACAGCCCCGCTTAAGCTGACTGACGACACACGAATAGGCATTGATAAAAGGATGATCACCTTGCTGTTGCTCTTCGACTTCAGCAAGGCGTTTGACATCATCGCTCCGTCGAGTCTGTTGAGTAAAATGCGCGGTCTCGGATTCTCGAGGTCTGCACGCCTGTGGATTGAATCGTATTTACAAGGCCGTACTCAACGCGTATTATCTAAAAATGGTTATTCATCGTGGGTTGAGACAAATTTGAGTGTGCCACAGGGGTCGGTCATCGGGCCTTTGCTCTTCAGTCTCTATATCAATGACCTTAAAGACCTCTTTGATCGTTGGGCAGTCAAGCACATACTATATGCTGATGACCTCGAAATTTACATTCAAACACCTGTAGATAAACTTCGGGAGGGAGTAGCTTGCCTGTCTGATGTGGCACGATTGGTGCTCGGGTGGGCCGAGCGCTTGTCCCTCCGTTTCAACTCTGGCAAGACTATAGCAATTTCGTTTGGTTCTCGTAAATATGTTAATGATTTGGTTACAATGGGATTGTCAGACGTTGATATGGGGGGGGGGGGGGGT
>UELV01064081.1:775-11551 GCA_900490015.1 Megastigmus stigmatizans
GTGGGGGGGGGGGGGGGGGGGGGGAATACGTCGCCAGAAAAGTTTTTCTTCTTCGAGTTTTTTTACATGCCTTATCCGTATATCGCTGGTTATGATGGTCACCGTTAAATTATGCTGTAGCAGGTTATAACCTCGCGTGCGTGTGTGTGTGCATCTTTCTCTCTCGTCGATATACAATGAGGTAGGCATAAGAGTGAGAGATTCACGATAGAGCTCTTTTTTTCACTTTCGCGTTATTTCGTAGTCTGAGACACTATATCTACAGGGGGATTGTAATACGCAGTGTTTATTGCATGAGAAATAGCTCCATGTTTGTTCTTTTCAATTGTCTATAGTTTAAGTTGGTAGATGATGGTACTTATATCCTTGATGATTGTAGTTGAGAGTGGTCCGGTATAATTACTCTTGTCATATGTCATATTATCATATGTATCATTGTGGTTCACTTGATTATCATTGATATTCGATCCATCTCGTTATGTTGAAATTACTCTTCGTAAATCGGTTATAGAAAAATTAATTCTTTACCCATAATAATTGCTTACATTGAATAGATTAAGTACCGTTGTATAAATAAATAATTTATGCTTAATCGGTAATACGAGAACACACGTGCAGTATAAACTTTTTTCATTGACTTATACAATTTAATATTGGAACCAGTTTTTAATAAATTTTTATAAACTGTATCAAATTGAATTAGTACTCGGCAATCGTTTGAAAACGTGCGACAATAAACGTAACGATTCAATTTTCAGGGCAGACGTTGACGTATAAACTATAATGCATCTCGATAATCCCCACTTTACTCTAACAGCATACTTGAGCCGTGCGCAATAATCATCATTTCTAATTCAATTAGAGTCGCGATGCAGGCGTTTGATTAAACAATCAGAGCATCTCTTACGCATCACGAGTGTCTGCAACAATAAAATGTGTGTATACAATCTCTCGACTTCTCTCCCTTGGTCTCCTCCTCCTTCTCTCTGTCTCTCTGCGCACAAGGGCTATTCTGAAATCCGGGACACGCGAGCCTCGCGGGAAATTCCTTCGTCTCTAGCCCTCCACTCACGCAGCCTCTCGCTTAGCCGCCCCTTTGCTGCTGCTTGTTGCGCATGAGGCAAAAGGAGAACGTCGGTATAGGAGAGAAGCAGCAGCAGCAGCAGCGCAGTAGAGAACTGAGGGAGAGAGAGAGAGAGAGAGAGAGGGAGAGAGAGAGAGAGAGTCGAGCCCCGGGCGAAGGGAAGATCTTCCTCTTATTCTCCCTTTGCACCTCTTTCTCTTCTTCATCGTCTGACGCTTTAACTCGTCTCTTGTGAGGATTAGGGGAGAGCGGGGTGTGATGAACGGATTATTTACCCTTTCATTGTTCACAGAAATTGACAACGAAATTCCTTATTAACGTTTTGATAATGATAATTCTATGTTCTGAAAGTTGAAAATCTCACCGGATCGTTTTAATTGATAACACCAAAATCGATAACGCACACAAGTGCTTCTGTATTTTTCTATACTAGCGCAAGTATACTTAATGTATTAAATGATATTGCAATAAACCATCTGTATCGCTAAAATTCCATCGAAGAGCCGCAATTTTTCATCACTTAAACGATTAAGGCCGCACTCATCGAGTTCCGCGCATCTCACATCGCCCCACTCTCCCCAATGTACACGCACGCCTGACTCTAGATATCTGGTCCCTCTCGCGTCCTAGAAGGATTTTCGGTGGGCCTTGGACGTGTAGATAGAGGCTCTAGAGCACACGGCAGCGAAGAGGTAGAGGACCCGAGGGCTCTCTCTCTCTCTCTCTCTCTCTTAAAAGAAAGAGAGTGGGAGAGAGAGAGAGAGAGAGAGCGTCGGGTTAGACACTGGCGCCGCTGCGCGGCAGCCTTCAAAGGGATCTCCCGTCCGTACGCCCATCTGTCTCCGCTCCGCCCCCACGCGAAAGAGAGAAAGAGACTCGGTCGAGCATGGCTATATGTGTGTAGCTCTCTCTCTCTCTCTCTCTCTCTCTCTCTCTCTCTCTCTCTCTCTCTCTCTCTGCGTGTGTTTGTGTGTGAACGCACGCAACCGAACGCGAGAGATGAGTGTTTTATATATACGTGTGTGTGTCTGTGTAAAATGGAAGGACGGGACACGTACAACTGTTCTCGAGACCGCGAGCTCTTATTGAGTATGTAGGTATAGAGTAGGAGTGAATGGTTGGTGGGGTTTCCGGTATGAATTTTGAAGGATTGAAAATGAAGTAGGGAGGGATGTTTTAATGTACGGTATGTGTGATGATTACATTCTGACTCGAATAAATTAGCATTGCTCGTCTTGCACTGTTCAATGGTATAATACAGTTTAGGAGGCATTTGTGTTATTTTAGAAAAATAAAGTGGTTCGGTAAGAATAGAGAACTCGACTTGAGCTGAAGTGAACGAAATTGCAGGATATTCGGTAATGAATACATTTTTGACTTGTTATCCGATGAGTGCAGGGATTCGAGTATGCGTTTAAGCGTATTTTTGAGATTGATTACTGCTAATACAAATATTATATTTTGATGATAAATTTGTTTTTTGGTAGATGTACCAAATTCCCGATTAACATAAAATCTTTTTGTGCTCGCTTAATCTTTATAACCCCATTTTTGTTTAAATCAATCGAACTACATATCCCGTGCTGATTAAATTATTTTGAAAGTAACTATTACACTGTATTAGTGTACTCACTTGTAAAGCACTTCAAAATTAAACATTTTCTCTCATCGTACAATGGCCCTATATAATTACAAAATTTCAATAGACTTTCATAGTGCAGCGCGCAAATAATAAATAAAAAAAAAAAAAAAAAAACAGACAAATCCTCCTTTTAACCGGACTTTCAAAAAGACAACCGCGAGCGACCACATCAAAGGAGAAAATTGCAACAGCCAACAGCAGCAGCCTCGCCAATATTTCACTCACGAAACTGCGACATAATTTTTATAAGCATACCAGGCGCGTACTTCTTATATTGTATCCCCAGCATCAGCAACAGCAGCAGCAGCGTACACACGCAGAGGCATCTATAATTAATAGACTTTTAAGTGGTCAATTAACGACGTAAAATCACTCCACATGACTCTCCGACACCTCGGCCAAAGATATAGCGCGGTCGGCACACACAATGAACGAAAGAGAAGGAGAGACCGAGCTGAATTTGCAAAATCATCGAGAGCGCGGCTACTGCTACACAACACACATGACGAGTCATCTTTTGTTCTCTCTCTCTCTCTCTCTCTCTCTCTCTCTCTCTCTCTCTCTCTCTCCCTCTTGCTCGTTCCTTTTATTCCACGGCGCTTACAACTCACTTAGGCGTTTATTATATTTCGGCGTTTAGTCGCTTGACTAATGAAGTTCGGCGCGGCGGGAAAAAGGGTCTCTCTCTGGATGGGCGCGCGCGCGCGCCTCGTCGCTTCGGAAACGGAAGATGGAGGTTGGTGTTGGCGCCGGTGCATAAGCTGCACTTGGGTCTGTGTGTGTGTGTAAGTGTGTGAGCGCACCTTAGTAAATAGCCGTGATGAATATTCGGGAACGTGAGAAATGAAAGTCCGCTGTCGCAAGTCTTCGCTCACTTATACTTTTTTGTTTTGTTTCAGACTTGATGATGGGCCGTGATTGCGGTGAACGTGTATATATCGGTATCGGTTTTATCGGGATTGCGTAAATTTCCTCGAGGATCGATGGTAGTTTCTTTTAGACTAGGTGATTGATAATAAGTTCGGGGTTTTATCCAACAGTAATTAATGCTGCAAACTTTGTATCAATTATGATAACTTAACAAAACAGCGATTGGTATACAAATTCTTTCGTGACAGTAATCTAAACAATAAATATTATTCGTTGTACAATAAAAGTTTAATCTTATAAACTATGGTCGGTCAGATTATCAAACTTATTTATTACCTCGAAAGCTTATTAAAATTATTTTAAATTTAGAAAGTGGAGTTCAAACGCCATTAGCCAAAATTTGTATATCAAATTATTTATTATTTATTACGTTGCTCATATACACGAACTTTCTTTATAATTCTGGACCACTTTGATATCCACTTTAATGCGACTATAATACCAGGAAGACAGACCAACAATCAAGACCAATAAAAATAACAAAAGTTTCGCACCTAAACAGCCCAGCGACTTGCACTGTATCCCTCTGTTTACCCAAGTGCAGTGGAAAGCAGTGTATAATCCTAAACGCGGCACGGACATCGTTAGGGACGATTAATTTCATTGGGAACGAGAGAAAGGGACTCGCTGACTAATTGGCCGCGACCGCCAACTCTCTCGGCTAATGATCGCGAAAGAGCGAGAGAGAGAGAGAGAGAGAGAGAGAGAGAGAGAGAGAGAGAGAGAGGCAGCGAGAACAGTCATCGCCCATATAGGAGAGCTAAAAAGCACTGCACGCGTGCGCCAACAGCTGACCTGTGACTCTCACTCTCTCTCTCTCCCTCTCGCTCTGCACTCCCTCCGCGAAGAAGATCACAAGCCGCAGCCGCGCGCGCCGACCTTCCACGCCGACCTTCACGACCCTTCGTTATGTATCCTCTCTCTCTCTCCCTCTCTTTCTTTTGCCCGAGCAACAGCCCGACGAGCAATCATTTTTGTTCACCCACCCCGAATGTGCACGTATAGTGCGTGCTGCACGTGGTGTGTGCACTTTTTTGCCCGATAGCTGACCCTCACTCCGTGCGCTTCTTTCCGACGTACTTAGCGGGTGCTTAAAGAGCCCAAGCGAGACAATGGGACTGTAATTTTTTTTTCTTTTAACGAGATGTTGGGAGTCGCGGAGAGTCTATTCGGTAAGTAAACAGGTGGTGATTTAGCTCAGTCGTCGCGGTTCACGCTGCTGCGGTGAATCGTTGCGGATCGTTTTAGATCGCGAGAAACTCTCGTTGCATAAGACGCGGTTAGAAATTTGGCGTGAATTAAAAATAAATGTGATTGATTGTTTTTGTCGTATGGAATAGACAAAATGGATTCAACGTGATTTTGTTTGTAACATTGAAAGCTGTCTATAGAATCATTAAAGATTCCCTTATTATCTGTGTCCTCTACTTATACACAGGGAAAAGGAATACTGTTGATCTTCCTATAAAATTTTCATATGAGGAACTTGAATCTTTGTAAAGTAAATATTAATGCAAGATGAAAGGGGATTATTCTGCATTTTATAGAGGGTTTATACGCAAAATAAATTTAAAATAAAATCTTATTCCAATAATAGACTAAAAATTGAATGGGAACAATTCGTGAGTTTCTGATTCAATCTGAATTTACTCTGGATCTCTTGATTTCAAACTGAAAACTTGCTACTCAACGGGTTAATCGTCAATTTCCGAAAGTGCATCAACAAATCCAATAACACTTTATCATCATTATCATAATACAATTAAAAACCTCAACAATCGCAAGCCTCTTCGCGAGCAGGGTGGCAAAAGTCCGCCAACCATAAAAGGACGCCACGCAGACAATCGGGCAAATAAAGTCTCGCGCTCCGGCACACACAGGGTTAAAAAGACCAGGGATTTTTATTGAATCAGCGTCGAGTCGGTAATATATATATATACATGGCCGGGGGGCGCAGCACCGCTCTGTGTAGTCCCGCATTTACAAGCGGCGTGAGCGCGTTCCAAGTTCCGCCGGCTCCTAGAAATCCCTGCGGGCTAACGGCGGCGGCGTCGGCTAGACCAAGAGAAGTATAACGTAGGGGCCAATTATCCGTGCGATGACGACGGAGTGAGAGAGAGAGAGAGAGAGAGAGAGAGAGGCTGCAGCGGGGAGATTAACCCCCTCTAGTTTTTGGACCCTTTTTATGTGTTTGCTGCTCCTGCTGCTGCTTCTTCTTTTTTTATTTGCCTCTTTTTTTCTGACTGTTGTCTGGATTTCTTTCTGTTTTTTTTTTGTTTTGCTGCAGGATTTGACTTTTAGTTGTTGATGCGGGAAAGGAGTTTTGACGATTTGGGACGCGACGCGATTTAAGAAGGTAATTGTAATGTTTCGATTTTGAAAATGGATGGCTATGATGTGTTTGCTGGATAATGGACTTGCTACGAGATGTGCGTTCAGGGGGATTGGTATAAAGGCACTTATGCATTTTAGCTATAGAATTTGCGTTTAAAAAGATTATTGGAGTATTGATACATCATGAAAATAATCTTTTATGATACATGAATAATCAATGCAATTATATGAATTTGAAAGTCCAGCGAAGCATACCAATATTTTCAAGTTATTCCACATTCATGAATGTCGTGATTTCAAGTCGAGCATTTAGCCAACTTAAATAAAAGTTTTATTACAGCATATTATTTCGTAAAAATACCACTTATTACCATAACCATAAAGCTCGAACTTATCACGTTGCTCGCAGCTTATCGCGATCGTTGACAGTCCAAAGTTCCATTAACTCACTTAAATCCATATACTTTAACATTTCAACGCAACTAATGTGCGCATATGCATAAGTAAAGCACAACAATGCGTCCCCTCGATGTTCATAAAAGAAAAAAAAAAAACAGAAAACCGAGAAAATTATTAGGCTCTCGTGCTATCAACATGATCATTACAATTTCGCGTACATTTTATCATATTTTTTGCGCAAACCAGCAATAAAGGGAAAAAAAAACAGAAAAATATGAATCGCAGGAAAAGAAAAGCAGATCGCACGTGGAGAGGTTGCAAGCAGTGTACACAGGTTCGTCGATGAAGGAAATGCATATTATTACGGGGGGCACACGGCTTCCATCGATGTACTTGTACGCGCGTATCATGCGGATACTTTTTTCCCTTCTGCGTCACAGACAAGATACTTCACGGAATGGCGAGCACTTACAACAACCCTCGAGGATAGCGCGTACGTACACATACGCACTGGCGCGTATGTAATACAATAGTAATGAAGCTGAAGGAGATATCGAGGCGGGTCTTTTCCTATAGGGACACGTGAGCTGTGCACAGGGAAAAAGAGGATAGTCGACTCCGTCAATGGTGATGGCGCGGAGGAGTCGACCGTCACGCGAGAAACTTATGCCCCAGCTGACGTTATATGCCGTACCTCCTTCTCTCTCTCTCTCTCTCTCTCTCTCTCTCTCTTTCTCTCTCGTGTAAGAGTACACGCGCGTGTATATGTGTGCACGGGATAAATGCGTGGGGCTTGCCCTTGGCGAGTTATGAAAAAAAGGTATAAGGAAAAAAAAATTAGCGAGAACTAGTGGGAGGACTCGCGTTATGCGAGGGGCTAAGTTTTCTCTCTTATGTTTTTTTTTTCCTTTATACACGTATGTATATGCGTGCACTGCACCGGAGAGGTGCTGTAGACGTGTAGGCAGAGAGAGAGAGAGAGAGAGAGAGAGAGAGAGAGAGAGAGAGAGAGAGAGAGAGAGAGAGAGAGAGAGAGAGTTTTTCTATTATGGAGGATTTCACGAGCTCGTTTGTTGATTTTGTGCTCGAGGCGGCCAGCGAAAAATCAATCGCGCTTATACGTTGTGAAAGTTTTATCGGTCGGCGACATTGACTTAGTTCCTTTTTTGTTCTTTTTTTTTTTCTTCTTTTTATTTATCAAACAGGGGATGTGTATTTGCTGCTGACGTTATGGTTGGTGTGCAATGATGTTTCCCGGCGATGATTTTTGCGTATACATAATATAATAAAATGTGCGAATATCGAAATACGTGTACAATAGGAATGGTGAATTTTGAACAATTTTAAGAACCAAAACCAAGCGCTGTCTCGATCGAGCTTGATACGAATAAGCTTTATTAGTCGATGAATGCAGGCAGCTGCATATATAGATGATAAAAAAATAGGAAATCTATAATTCAAACTCCCACCTCGAGATATCTACCTCTATAATTCGTTGTGTTACGCGGCCTGCGGTAAATCGATTAAAGAGCAGAAGGATTGACCTTCCTTCTTTTTCGTGTTTTATACACATGTGTGTGCGACGCTTGCGTGCGGCATCGGGAAAAATATAATTAAAGAAGTGATGCGAGAAAGCGGAGACTAGGTGGTCGGGAAAAGAAAATTTCGTTGGGTCAACGTCTCTTAATTTATTAGCATCGCGCTTTACCCTTGTTTCCTCTCCTCTGCTTACGCTTTAGATATAGATGCAGACGTGGTGGTTTTGAATTAAACGTTCTTCTTTTGTTTTTCACATTTAAAATTTTATTCAATTAATAAAATATTATTAAAAATGATGCTAATGTAAATATGTTTATGATTTGGTTAATGTATTATATTAAAACTAGATATTTATCCTTTACACGAACAGAAATAAGAATAAGAATTAAAAAAAATTATTCTATTCAAATAAAAAAGGTAGTAATAATTTACTCGATAAGACCCAAATGACCCGCAACCACCTTCTCTCTCAGCATATATCAGGCCCAGCAGCAGCGGCAGCAACAACGACAAAATGACGCGCAGGCGATATAGCAGCGGCGACTGCGTGCATGCGCGTCCGTCAAAAAGTTGACGTGCCAGCGGCGCGTTACAGGGCGGAAGGATGCGACCTCGAGAAAGGGTGTGGCAGCCAAGCGTCGCCCTTCGTATAAAAGTGTACCTTCGTGTCTCTCTCCCTCTCTCTCTCTCTCTCTCTCTCTCACTGTCTCTGTCTCTGTCTCTGTCTGCGGCGGGATGAAAGGCCTCGAGGCGTAGCGGCGGATGTTGCGTCGGAGACTTGGCCCCCCGACCGATTATTAGATGGCGCCTGGGCCCTAGTAACATATAACCCTAGACACGTTATAACAGTCGATCGCGTTTTTTCTACAAATTCGGAGGACGAGTGGCCCTCTTCCATTTTTTCGGGTGGGGATAATGAGGCTCGAGTTTTGACTGTTGTTATATATGCATAAGTTTGGTGTTTCAACTTTTTGGAGTTTTTCGTGCATATGCGATGCGCACTTGAAGGTAAGTGCGAGGTGAGAGGTCCGCGGTGCGATGAAGCGTAATGCATAATTTTCTGGTAATTATTAAGGTGATCCTTTAATGATACATTGTGTTTTGTAAGTACTGTAATTATTAACAGTTTCCTCTAGATGCGAATTATTCTGCATTTTTGTGCAGCCTCATTTCTTCGCTATCTAAGAAATAGTATATTTGATGAATTAATTGAGAAGCCTATTCACAATCAAGCCAACGAATAACTATCATTTGCAAAACTAAGAATTAAGCAGTTATTTAACAGTCGTTAAAATACAGCTTGTAATTGGCAAGTGATTAGGAGGAAAATTTATTATTAGAGAATTAGAACACTATTGTTTTACAACACCTCTCGGTGACAGATAAGCCGACAAAAAAAGCCTCGTTCCGCACCGACAGACACTGCGAAACTAAATCATAAATCCACGGATTCGCATCTTCTAGCGGTGAGAGGACTTTATATACTTCTCCAACCTCAAGCGGATCATTGGCAAACGGATAATATTCGGACTTGCGCAAAGTCCCAGCAATAATTCCGCGCCCATTTCATTGCGAATAAATCACCTGGGCGATAAATATTTATACACGGCGCGACGCAGGGGTGGGAGGCAGCAGCAGCGATTTTATTTGCTCATTTCTTATTCAGTCCGCATTCTTATCACATTTACGAAATGTATATATACCGATCACCCAAATCGCGCGGCACTCTTTTACTGGGCAAAAAAGGATTCGCGCGGGGATAAAAAGTGCTTACATATCGCACCGTCGACGAGTTGTAAAAGATAGACGACGATAAACAAAGATCGTAAACAAAGTGTCGGCCACACGCGGAATGCGGTAATTGTGTACTTGATACGGTGTGGAACTGGAGGATTGGACTTACAGGCGAGAGAGTTTTGTGTAATACTTTTTTGCCCGGGACACTTGAGCTCCATGGGGTTTGGGTTTTACGTTGTGGTGCGGGAAAGTGGTGAAATCATTGAAAATTCTGAGAATTGGGTGCAGGAAAAGCGGAAGTTTTCAAACGTATTTAATTTAGCTTCTTATGTATACTGTGATAGCGATGGCAAGAAAGGTACAATTTTTATTTCAGTGCTGGTTGATTTATACTTTCTTTTGTAGATACATCATTGTACATATTTTGTTTCAAACTTTTGATTATCATCGAATATATATTTCTTTAAATCTATAAGATAATTAAGATTATTCTTTCAGACAATAATGTAATATTTTCAAGTTTGAAAAATTCACGCTTAAAATATTTAAGCTCATAAAAAATTATGTATTCTAAAAATTTAAAATTTTTGCCCATACATTTTTACTAAACTGCAGCTTAAGAGCACGGAAAATTCACAATCACGAGAACTTTATTATTCATCAGGGGAAAAAGGGGTAGATACTTTGAGGTTTATTTCGTAATTATACCAAAATTCACTGGCAAGTCAAAGTACTTTATGCAGTGCAGCTGCAAAAATGTTAAAATTTATTTGACACTTTTATGGGAAGTCTCGGGTAAAAAACAAATTTCCCCGCGTTACCTTGTTAATAACTCCTTATAAACACGGTTACGATCATTTTTTTTGCAATTTCTCACGCAGAAACCATAACTATTTCAAACTGTCCGATGACAAAAACCACCACTCTCTAAATCTAAATTATTATACTCCCAGTAGTCAAATCCTATCATAATAAAATCAATCACTCGATCCTTTCGATATTGAAATAAAAATAAGCTTTGCTATGTAAGTGATGACCGTTTCAAAAATTGGCTCACTTTAATATGCAGTTTTTTTTTGTTTTTTGTTTTTTTTTTTTCATAATCCAGCAA
>UELV01064082.1:1077-21343 GCA_900490015.1 Megastigmus stigmatizans
CTGTGTGGGACTCTCCTGTTCAAATGGTCAGGCATACCCACTAAAACCCCTCCGCCTTAAAAACACGTGGCAGTTTATGTTCTCTCCCCCCCTGCACCGCCGTGAGGCATTACTTCGGAGGGGGGAGGGGGTGCCATGTTTTCTCGCATTCATTGCGCGCCTACCTTTCTTGGGCCACCCTGTCTGACTCCTCCCGAGAGAAGCCCTCTTCTAAGGATGGCTGCAATCTTACATGCCGTCCATATCATTTTTCTTCTGGTGCAGGATAGTCTCCACTAATCGTGATGCTTCCAAGGTCCACTACAAGTGTCCCTCGATCGACGCTCCACCTTCTACAGTCAAAAAAGGTGTGTTGTGCGTCGTCCGAGGGAAAGTCGCAGTAGCCACAGCTTGGATAGCCAGGCATCCAAATGGCTAATTATCCTTGTTGTCCACCGCTTGCCGAAAACAGGCTTCTGCTGGTGAATAAACTGATGCTCCTGGGCTAGTAGATCGATGGGTATAACCCCTGCGACCACCAGTACCGTGGACTCGGAGACCGTGCGGTAGGAGCACGCGATACGGCGAGCCGCTCTCGATACATTTCGTACCGTAGCCTGTCGGCCCAGACTTTGGAAGCGTACAGCATAATGGACTCGGCGGTGCGCATGAGTAAACGGCGCTTGCAAGGCCGTGGACCTTTGGTGTTGGCCATGATCCGGCTAAGCGCCGTTGTCATCGCTGCCGCCCTGTCGGCCACCCTGCGTAAGTGTTCCCCGAAGGTGAGCTTTGAGTCGAGCGTCGCCACCAGGTACATGGCAGCTGGCTTTGCCTGGACCATCGCATCTCCCATGCTCATCGGGCGCAAGGTGTTAATGCGCCTCTTAGTGAGCAGCACGATCTCGGTCTTGGCTGCGGCTTGTTCGAGTCCGTGGTCTTCCATCCAGGAGGTCATTCGACGCATTACCCGATTGAGTCACATCTGATACGCGTCGACATCTCTTGCGATGATGACTGCCGCTATGTCGCCCGCGTACCCTATCAGGAACGTGCCCTTGGGCTCAGATTTCCATCCCTAGGATCCCGTCGTAGAAGATGCTCCAAACGTCGGGACCCAGGATAGAGCCCTGGGCTGCCTCAGATGTTATTTCCTTTTTCATCGGGCCATCATCACTGTCATAGACTATGGAGCGGTTCTCGAGGTAACTCCCGAGCATTCGGAGAATGTACCCGGAAACCCGGAAATCTCGCTCCATAGCGTTTTAGAAAAAGACAAACTAGAAATACGTATAAAACAAACGCAAACGCATGACAAACATAAACGCATAACAATTTGAACAAGAATTGATCATTTGATCCTCAAAGGACGAAGTCAAATGAAAAGCTAGTTTCCATTGGAGGGACTTACTGATTGATTCTATAGTCGCATGGACAAATACGGAGAATAAAACAACGTATATACTGTGTCTTTAATTTAGGTAATTGGTAACTCGCAGTGACGTGTGATATTGCGCTTGTAAACGCCACTCGATCTCTTGATTGATGCTACTCGATTAATACCATCGCTTCCGGGTAAAACCTCCAAAATGACACCCAGCGGCCATCCTCTCATGTTGAAATATCGTCCATGAAAATAACTACGAAACCACCCTTCAGTTCCCCAGTAGACTGGTGCCATTTTTGGCCAGTCTGGAGTTCATGGAGGTACTCCTCATGCCATTTATCCCAAAAGCTCTGTTAGACATTTGTTATGAAGTTGTAAGTGGAAATTGATTATCTGAAACTGAAAGCAATGATTTTTCAGGTAAAGCATTGAAAGGATGGCCTATTAATAAGTGGGCTAGCGTTATTGCTAGAGCATCATTGGGATCAGAAGAAAGAGTATTCAACGGTCGCGAATTCAAAATTGCTTCGATTTCAATTAAAAATGTATTAAGTTGCTCATACGTGAGCTTCTGATCCTTTAAGACGTGTTTTAAATGGTGTTTAAGCTCTTTACTGCTGCTTCCCAAATTCCTCCGAAATGAGGTGACATTGGTGGATTGAAATGGCACTCGATTCTTATCGATAGGGCGTAATGTACTGAATAAATCGTAGATTTCGTTGAGTTTCTTGTTGGTTCCAATGAAATTAGTACCATTGTCGGAATACACGTGTTCGTGAATTCCTCTGTGACTCGTAAACCTACGAAAAGTCGCTAATCCTCAGATGACAAATTAGTAGCTAATTCGTTATGCACAGCTTTAGACTCCATGCAGACAAAAACACAGCCATAGGTGTTGAGGAAAGACCTATTCCGATCCTATTAAAATTTAGCAATCTTAAATTTCGTTTGATTTGCTATCTCTCCTATCCTTTTTCTATTTTTATCGGACGAATTGGTCTGTTGTTAAGAGCGGAGACTAAAGACTGTATTTTTCATAAAAGTGTAAAATTCAGCAAAAGTCGCATTTTTTCGATGTCGACAGTTTCCGCCCATTTTGATTTGATGGAAGGTGAAAGACGCTTCTCTAGCAAGCGGATAACTACTGCATCAGGAACTGTAACTTCGAGTTGACTCAACAAATGGATATGTTGCTTAGTTTTATCGGCAGGCATCGAAAGGTTAGTGGCTGAAGCTTTGGAAAGGACGGGGAGTTCGAAAATAGCATATAAATGCTTGCTCACTAATAATCTCTTTTGGTCATACGCTTCAAGAAGAGACTTCCACGCCTACTTTTTAGTTAAGGTTGACTCGAAAATCAATACACCCTTTATTTTGGGGCAAAACCTTTCGGCTTAAAAAATCCAGATTTATTTAATTAATTAATTTTACAGAGAATGGATAGTTAAACATGAAATGGTGCGCCGAGAATAGAGCGATAATCGCGATACAAGATTGCGCCGAAAATAGAGCGCGTATTATAACCTACGAACGCGCCGCGAACAGAGCGCTTGCTATAATACATAAGTGGTAATCAAGGCTGAAATATGAACCGATATGCCAATAGAAATAATAGTAGTAACAACTATAATAACGTTAACAGAAATCGGAATTATAATACCAATACCTGGAATAATTGAAATAATGGCGATAATTATCGAAACTATAATAGCAATAATAATATGGACAATAACGGCTATAAGGATCAACAATATGAGCGTCCTTTAAAATCGCAGGATGCTCGCATCAAGCACCCGCGGGGTCAGCAACTAATAAAACAATTTTCCGAGGAAAGACCTCGTCGGCAAGCGACAGTAAGATGGCCTCCCATAGTAGATCTAGACTATCCTCAGCTGACTAATAAGATAGGCCGATTTTATGCCGACACCGGTGCAGATCTTCCCATCGTTCAACCTCATTATGTCATCATCAATATACCCATTGATACTACACAATTGGTAGCGATAAGTGGAGTAATTCCAGGTGAGTGCCTCACCATGGGCATCGTCGAGCTAAGATTAAATGGATTGTGGTGTTCGGTCCATATTGTATGTAAAGAATCCCTAATCGACACCGGCGGTTTATTAGACTGGAATATATTTCTGAAGTATGGTGGTCTGGTAAATGCTGCTCGAAACTATGTAGAACTAGAGCATTTAATAATGTTCAAAATGAACGATTTAGTATTTCCCCTCGTACAAGACAGGTAATATATACACGTATTGAAAATATAAATGAGTAAGTAGGGTTTGTGTACTCCAACGTTTAGAACCAGATATTTTATTTGGAAATTTTGTGGCCCAAAATAAGAAGGGCAAAGCGTACGTCCTCTGTTATAATATTACCGATAAGGAAGTGGAAATTGATCCACCTGAAGTTACATTAGTACTCTGCGAAACTATGTGCGAGACATGCAACGTTCTCAACGCGGATAATGGCGATGATGAGGCTGAAGTAAGTTTGGAAAGCGCGAGTATATTGAAGATTTTTTCAAAAGATAAGGGAGATAGAGTGGAGAAAATAATGACCGAGTTAGATCAAGAGACGCTTGAACAACTAAATGAGGAAGAATTTAAGCACATGAAGCGGCTAGTTCAGGAGTGTCCCGAACGATCGGGAGTTATTAGCAATTGTTTTCGCTAAGGATCAATTTCTACCATTTTTTATATGGCAACAAATTCACTATAATAACCGATCACGAGCCATAAAAATGCTTCTGCCACACGAAGAAGCCGGACTTAAGTTTTAATAGACTTAAGGCTCAATTACGGGGTTAGGAATTCGAGATCATATATAGACCCGGACCGCGTAATGTCAATGCAGATGCGCTCTCACGTAATCCAGTATTACGCGACGGCGAAAAAGAACCGCAACGACGTAAAGCAGAGTTGTACGACGTCGCAGATAAGTCCGAAAAAGAGGATAATTACAATGAGGATAATCCGCCCGCAAGAATACGATGCTTCCTAAGATCCAATAATCGTAATCGAGAGAAGCCAGGGACAGTAGGTACAGAGGGCCGACTTACATCGGTACAGACAATTCTGGGAATCCTAGAGAAAAGAAAAAACTTAGAGAATCGAGCCACTCGGAAGGAAGCAGATTCACGGACTCCTCAAGTGAAGAAGAGAGCCAAGCAACTCGAGAAAGAAAGAAGCGAAAATATACCAAGCAAACCGCTAAGTTGTAATACTCATAAGTGTTATTAAAATAAAACTAATTGTTGTATTTAATATAGATCTCTATTTCGATATAATAGATTGATGTTTTAAATCTGTTAATAATAAAATCATAAATTAAAGTCATTATCATAAGTATTTATGTTATAATAAATTTAATTATTAATTATTTATGTCTAATATTGTGTCAATAATAATGCAACTAATGTAAAAAGAATGAGAATAAATACATTTGATTGCATAATAATTATAAATAAAATCAATCATTATTAATTTATTAGATAATTACATTTACTGAATGATATTTAAGAATATTGAATATGAACGAAAGTAATGCAAATCGATTATTGATAGATAATAATAATCATAGTAGTAGCGTTAAGAGAATCGTAATAAATTAGAAATATAATCGAAATATAATCGAAAATAAGACGACATATAATATAATGCGAGCGAGAGAGAAGGAATTCGACCGCCAGATGTGCGAATCAAGTACACGCATGCGCTCACACCAGCAAGCAGAGAGAGAATATATGCACAAGTACGAAAACATACGAAACGAGATTCATGTGGCCAGTACGCCACGAAGTGATGCTGGAATTTCTGGGCGAACCTTATCAGCTCCGACCCGCAATCAAACGCGAAGGAAGAAAACGCCCTTATTTAAAGAGACCCCATCAAATAGTTCCGACCATAGTGATAATAGTCTTAAAAATTGGTCAGAACATTTCTCACCTATTCGCGATAGCGAAAATATCACCTTGGTTCCAGACCAAAATCAAAAAGAATCGCACAACATCACGTGCGAGGCAAATTTAATGCGTGCAAAGAAAAATCATCACCAATCGAAAACTCCGCCCAAAAAACACCTCCAATTGAAAAATCTAAAGAAGAATTATTCCAGAGATTATGAAAGCAATTTCCTAACTTACTGCGTCACACCAAGGTGAGATTTACAATCAATAAAGAGGAGCAAGGAAAAGAAGGAAAATTGGGCTTATGCATTAATATATGGGGAAAAAATAACGAGGATTTACGTAAAGCAGATAAAGAGACGATGGAGAGCGAATGAAAAGATGAGACACCACCTCGGAACACACCGAATAAGTCATTACACCAGGTGCCGAATGCAGGAAATCGAACACCACTGCAAAACGGCTCGCGCATGGAATTTACAATGCCCATTGATGACGACGTGATAATGCATTCAGAAGGGCAAGAGCCCGAGGAAAGCCCGATCGATGTGCCACTGCTACCCGGTAGCACCTCAGACGACGGAAACTTGTCGTGGGATTGTGAGGATCTACCAACACAACAGCATACGGGAAACAGCATGACTGATTCACGAAAAACACACGGTAAAAGCATTGAACCTCCTCTAACACCAGCAGCCCACGAGAACGATGTACAGTGCTACTATGTATATACAGAACATACTCAATGCGCCGAACCCGATATATCAATGCAGCGAATCGAGACGGTTTCAAACACACTTCCAGGAAACTGCCTATTTCACTCGCTTATGTATCACAATAAAAAATGTCACCTATAGAATTGAGGCAGCACCTTTTGAGCAGCTCAGCTCCTTCACGACGTGGAAACCTGGAAGAGGCGAGTCGAATATTATCCTCGGATGAAGAATTTTGCGATATCGACTGTGTATATATTTTTGCGCAGACGTTCAATAAAAATGTTTGCATTCATTTTTATTGTGGATACGTATTGCTACATTAAAGCAAGTGTTAGCACCGAATTCATGTATCAACCTATCAGGAAATCACTTTACGCCTTATGTGTGCGTACAAGAAGAAAAGGAAATAAGTACGGCAGCCGCCGACAAAATCCACCTGCAGCAGAAAACCGTAAGAGCGAGGGACAAACGCCGACAGCTAATGACGAACTATCTTCTCCAGCACGTTCATGGAGAAAAGAAGGAGCAATGCGGAAAATACGGAATGCTTCTCGGCAATACAGATACTAGATGAGCACTCGTTCGCATATAAGGACGATTTAATCTATGTCATTACCGCTGACGTTTATTTAGCAACCGAAGTACTCGAAGCCTTAGTTGAGCGCGAATACATCAGTGAAGATGAATTGATGAGTATGCCATGCGAAATCGAGGAAGTAATAGACACGGAAAGTCGTCATAAAAACTTACATAGATAACAAATCTCTGCGGCCCGATATTACAAAATGCCTAAAGGGATTAAAACTATTGCTAATAAATCACGAGATAAAATCAGCAGGCATAATCAGAGATTTAGCTATCCTTCCCACCCTGGAATGGAGCTACGTTATTGAACAATGTAATCACCTGTATAAGGATCAAGACATACAGTTCATTTTTCAAAAACAATCTCCCCATCCATGTATGGAAGAGCGACACAGACTCATCAAGGAATATCATGAATCCGTAATAGGAGGACACAATGGCATAACAAAAATATATTGCAAGCTAGCACTTGAATACTGAATATTTGAATACTTGAATATTGGTGAAACATGCAAGCGGATGTAAGGCAATCCGTTCACGGATGTCCCGATTATCAATCGTAAAAACTAGTGCAAATAAAAACGAAATTGCCTATTTTAATAACAGACACACCGTCATATCTATTCAGCTAAATATCAATTGATTTCGTTGGATCCAAAGAACCCATGGATATGGGGAATTGCTATATTTTAACGATGCAGTGCAACATCAGCAAATTCTGCATCCTCGTCCCAGTCCAGCAGGCTACCGCCCAGGAACTAGTATAAGCAATGACGACTAAATTGATCGGTTATTTCGGCTCCCCGTCACTCTGATCTTCGATCAAGGGCAGAATTTTATGAATAAGATGCTCGAGGAATTCGCAAGAGTTTTTAAAATCAATCAATTCTACACTACTCCATAGCACGCCCAATCCAACGGAGGCATTGAGAGGATGCATCATACCATAAATGAGTATCTGAAATTTTATTTAGAGTCATGCACACAGTGGGATACACTGTTACCTTTAGTACAACACTCATACAATGATACTGTTCACGAGAGATTAAGTTACTCACCGCACGAGATAGTATTAGGACGATGAACACGAACGCCTTCACGTTTTCTACCAAAAGAAAATTTGGTCTCATAAGACGAGTATTTAGCCGACGCCTGCATTTCAACATCGCAGCTACGCGTCCTAGCAGCAATGAACTTAACGCAATTCGAATATAGGTCGAAGTTCTATTATGATAAGAAGCGCAACGTCCAGCACTTCAAGCAAGGAGAGATTGTCTATCTAATTTAAAAGCCAAGGCACGGCAAGACAGATCGCGAATACATAGGCCCATGCGAGATATTAGAGATAGATCATGGAAAGCATAATGTGAAAATTCAAAAAGGAACGTCCTCGAGCTTCATGTACATGGAACTTATTAAACATAGCTATGAACTACCTCCACCTCCCAAAATAAATGTTGACCCACGCAAAGTAGGGAACCCACCTGGCCTAGGCGATAAAATAAAATAGGGTAAATTTTTTCAAAAAAATATATAATAGAAAAAAAAGAAGAAAGAAAAAAAGAAATTTTTTTTATTATAATTAGCTGTATATAATTATGCAGCATGAAGCGAGCGGATTCAGTAGAGCACGTGCTCATATTTCTTTACTCCGCGGCCCTCGGATGTCGCGAAAGTATATGCTTATGTACTGTACTGCACAGCCAGTACAGTACATAAGCATAATAATAACGCGGCATAATAATCTGTAGGCTACGAGGATGAGATAAATATAGGGGAACAAGAAACGATTCATATTTGGATTAGTAGATATTATAATATAATAAGTGACGCAATAAATTAGTAAATAATCATACAAATAATGGATAATGAAGGGATAATAAAGAATAAATAACTAAGAATAATGAAAGGTTCATGGATATTAATATTACAATCATAATTACCTTTCTGGAGCCAGTTTTATGTTAAAATTAGAAAGAATACTTTTGTCGACTGAATTATACTATAAACTGATAAATATATTTTTATCGGTCTTACAGTCTCTTAATAATAGTGGCAAACAGATTGTCCTTTTTTACATTTACCCCCGTAGAATTTATAATAAATCTAAATTAATTAAAACCTGAAATAAACTTTATTAGTAAATATATATTAATAGACTACAAGATAAACTAAAAGAATTAATAGTTCATTGAAAACAAAAGGTTATATAAATGATAGTATTTTTAAATATTTGAAATGTAAAAAGGGTACTGTAGCTAAATGTTATGGGCTTCCTAAGATTCACGAAGAACAGTTGGCATATAGAATAATAATAACATCGATAAATTTCCCGACGTAAAAAACGGGCTAGATTTTTATCTAATGTATTGATCAAGATATTTGGTGAAACAAATTCTTATACTAAAGATAGTTGGATTACTTATGATATAATGAAAGATATTGTTATTCCGAATAATCATAGGATGGTCTGATTGGATATAGCTTCTTTGTTTACAAATATACCTTTAGAGATAAATGAAATTATACAAGATGAATGATCTGAGATTAAAGTACATACTATTTTAGTACAAAATGAATTTATTAAGGGACTTAATTTGGTTATTAAAAATAAATTTTTTTCTTTTGATAATATTGTATATGAACAAAGATACAGTTGTCCAATAGGATCACCTTTGTGACCTGTTATAGATAATTTAGTAATGGAAAAATTGGAAGGTGTTGCTTTATCTAAGTTGGTTTTTGAACCAATTATTTTTAAAAGATATGTTGATGACATTTTTTCAGTTGTACCGGAATATTTTGTGGACGCAATGGTGGATGTATTTAACTCTATCCATGATAGAATTGAAGTTACAAATGAGGTCGAGTCAGATAATCAATGGAGTTTTTTAGACATGAGAGTCATTACAGTTAACAATAATAGAGTGAAATTAGATTGGTATAGAAAACCTATATCGTTAGATAGATTTAAAAAAATGCTCATAGATTAAATCTTCAGCTGCCCCAGAACACTCTAAAACAAGAGTCAAATTTATTACTTAATCCTTTGCGGCATTTTGGTATCTCTCACAGACCACCTATTTCGGTACAATTTTTTGCAATTTCAAAGTAGTTTTTATTTGATCTAACTTACGTTTTTTGTAGTTTCTTGATCAGACGATGATACGAAATTAAAATTTATGTTTAAAGCTTCTAAAATTTTCTATAATTTGTTAATATTTATAAACAAAGTAAAAAACAGCCTGTTTTGTAAAAAAAATTCATTTATGACGGAACTTTTAGCCATACTCTTACAAAAATTGGTATTCAGGGGTTTTCAGCGTCGCTGATTACGAATCTGAATTTAAATTTTGAAAATTCAAAATGACGATTCCAAGACGGCGGCTAAAATGTTAAATTTTTTTAAATTTTTTGTACGCCCGCTATATTGGACCCACCATTTTGAATTTTGAAAATCTGACTTCAGATTCGTGATCAGCGACTCCGAAAACCTCCTAAGGTGCATATAACCGTAAAATTTGTTTGATAGAAAAATGTGTGCCGCAAAGGGTTAAACTTATGCATTTCTTGTTTTATTCTTTTAAAGTGGTTTTATGCTGTAATAAAAGTTAATGAATTTTTTAAGTGAAATTTCACTCTTAATTATGTGCGTTTGAATATATATATATATATATATTAAAATTGACTTATAATAAAATTATTAAGTTGAAAATCGTTAAAACTCGGAATATCTCAATTTTCGTGTTTTTTCGACATTTTTAAAAATTTTGGACATCCGATACTATTTTTTACGGTTTAGGTGCAAAATCTCGATATATTTCGGTTTATTGTCTGTATATGGAAGTCCTACATCGTGGAAATTCGCAACCACTACTTACACTAATTCATCTTGTAATATCCTAGAATACTCATCATTTAAAATTAATAAGTTAAAAATCATTAATACTCAAAAAATCTCAAAGTTCGCGATTTTTTGCATTTTTTTTAAATTTTGGATTCAGTTTCCTTAGGCACTAAGGTACACGAAGAATTTTTTTTTCGTGTTTTACTCATCATTAAATAGTAACGCAACAATCTTGACTTTATTTTCGTTTTCCCTAACCGCTGTGATGCATCCGCAAGGTCGGGAGAAACGCTCCGAATTTCATTCGTATATGCATTCGTAGAGCTGCGAGAAACACTTCGCGTGGAATTTCTGCATGCCTCCATATAATCATGAGTGATGCGCATCACTCCCGATTACAGCCACGATACCGGAAGGAATTCCTCGCTCACGATCGGTAAGAGCAGAGCAATCATGAGAGTAATCAAAACGCTCTAAGCACGCTCAAGGGAAAACGCCCCGCGCATCAGATGCGATCCTGCTTGTCCTTATGGCCGTACTAGAAGCTGTCGAATCACTAAGTAATAAACTATCAGGCGTCACGCGAACCGAATTCACCTCTTCTCTTGAACAGGGGTTCACCTCCATGCGATAAGCTACCCTTTTTCGACGACGATGACGACGTTAGAGTGCATAGAAACAGAACTTTTAACGAAATGCAACGCACGAAGGGGAATACTAAACTCAAGCACTCAAAAAGAAAAGGGGAAAAGAGAAGTAAATGCTTTTAAAAAAGGTTAAATCTACTTACGCGGGCCGGGGTCACCAGCGACGTCCGATCAGTTCGGGCAAGGCCTGTTCACCGGCACAAGCGGCCAGTTCCAGCTCCCATAACACATCCACTGGATCGTCAAGAAAGGGAGCCACCATTCACGACCATGGGGAATCGATGTCGAAGCCCCGTGGCGAGGACGCCAGGAGGCTGGTACTGGACAAACAACCCCAACGATAGGCGAACGCGTATTCCAAGGGCGTACGGAACGCCGACCAAAATGTGGATCGGTCGCAGGTAGGGCCTCACAACCACCTCGCACACTGCCACACGCATCCATGCCACGATGCTTCAGGCTAGCTGAACGAGGGGACATCCTCCCCGTTCCTCTCTCCCCCTCCCCAACCTCGAAAGCACCGGATCCCATACCATCACGACGTCCATTCCGAAACGATGACATCTCTCCAATATAGGCTATCGGTACAAATACTTGCAAATGCATCATACCTCAGGAAAAAGGGAACGAAAAATGGCAGTGCCATTTTTCTGGATTATTTATTATTTTATTTATATTATTATATAGTATATTATTATATTATTTATTTAAGGAGGATCACGTAAAAGAAAATAATTATGAATAAAGAAGAATACTTACTGCTTAGGAGATTACAAGCAGCACCTGCCAGTCTTCAAGATTGAATAAATGAGACGCCGGCAGAATTACCACTTATATGTATAGAAAGAAAAACTATGCACTCGCCAACAGATTACCCCACCTCTTCAATTTTTATTTATTTATGCAGTTTTTGAACTCATTTTATTATTTAATCAAAAAATTTTAATTTATACAACTCTTCACACCAGAATGACACTAAGGGGGTTGTATACCTTTGGATTTTCAAAAAATCGATTTTTTTTTCATTTTTACTTAGTTGAAAGTCTTAGAATTCATGTAGAAACCTTCTTTTCCATCAAAAAGTATCATAAGTGGCCGAAAAACGAGGTTTCAGAGCTCTCGGAACGCTCGGTTGGCGCGTCGAGCGGCCAGCTGTTAACACTGTTTTTTCAACTGGTGTACATGATTCCGGCAAAACTACTCGACCGATTTGCTTCAACTTTTTTTAGAAATGATGATAAAACACCTGGCTATGGTATGAACCACGAACATACATGTCAATTGTTTATTAACAATACTATAGCAACATTTATGTTGAAAAACAGGGTGAAAATTGAAAAAAAAATCACTGGTTGTTAATTTATTAACAAATTTTCACAATTCTGGTTTATACGCTAACCATTCATGCCCTCTTTAAGAATCAATTCGAATTTACTATTTCAGATGATCCAAACTTGAGAAATCATGTACACCAAAAAAATGGGGTTGCTATTCGACCAGCCATAAATTAGCGGGCTGTCATCAAAATTTTTCAAAAAAAATTTTTTCATAAACTCAAAACACTATTACATAATTTGTAGAAAGATTGACATTGTAAAATAAAAATTTGTGAAAAAGAAAATGGTGAAAAAACAAGCCTCAAAGGTATACTATTCCCTTAATTACAAAAAATTTAAGACCAACTACATCAAAATTGATAAATCCATTGGACCTGTAGGTTACACCAAAGCTAAATTTTTGAAACTGACATAAAATAAGTTAAAATGGGCATAGAGGCTTCTACTGGAGCTAATTTTGTCAGGAATCCAATATACTTTCAGAATATTATGTAGAAATGTTACTAATTATTATAATTTTTTGGTTTTAGGTGAATGAATATAAAAAAATTTATAGGAGTAAGCTCCCCTTAAAGGGGTATTGTCCCTATAAGTTATATTTTCCTACATTCACCTGAAATAAAAAAAAACAAATGCATTAATTACATTTAATACTATATATATCATATATTTGATTATAATTTATGACAAATTTAACATCAAAAATCCAAAAATTTCATGGTAGCTTGTTAATATTACTTCAGTAACATAGTCTGGCCACTCCCAGGGTCCTGACCAAGAGAGAGGCTGTTAAGCGATCTTTCAATGCAGTATAACAGAGTGAGCATGGCCGACGAAATAATGGCACAGCTAAAAGAAGTCAGGCAGAGACAGGGGGAATCAACCGGAGATTACAGCCTAAGAGTCTAGAAATTGCTCAATAGGGTGCTCACTATATACGATGCAGCATCAAGCGTTATAGAGAGAGAAAGGCGAATCCGCAAGAATGCGCGAAAATAGACGCGTTACAATACTTCCTATTCGGACTTCAGATCGACTGGAGCAAAGAGTCAGGTGTGAAAGGCCGACCTAGCTGAGCGAAGCGGTAGCAATCGCAATAGACTGCGAATGCAAACAGCCAAACGGCAGAGGGATCAGCTCAAACCTGCCGCACGCGTTCGAACAGGAGTATCGAGCAGAGAGAGATACCGAAAGAAGAAACAGAAATGAAACACCTCGCAGGCAAAATATCAACGAGACCGTGCCCTTTTCATGTTGTTGATCTAGGATAAACAACCACAACGAAGCGAACTGCTTCAGGAAAAAGAATATTTAGATAAAATGCAATTATTGTGAGATTATCAACCACGATGCAAAAGAATGTCGAACGCTGCAGAACGAAATCAATTCGGGTAGATTGCAAGGGAACAGAAACCGCAATGAAGGAAATGGTGCGAGCCAGAATTTTACCAATAATAATAATAACAATAATTATCGAAGAAATTTCATAAACAATAGATTCCAAGGCTACAACAATAGAAATCAGAATTATCGAGATAGAAACAGAGAAATGAATTACAGCCACAACAATAGAGGAACGGGATATAATCAAAATTATGGAAATGGAACCCAAGAAACAACACAGAAAACACGAACCAAACACGACAGGAAGAACGCATACAAACCATCCAGAAAATAAAGGAGCATTTAAACTCTGAGAGCGCACGCCGCAGTCCTCAGGCGCCGAGCGGACAAGGTCGCCAGTGAACTTAGCTGAGCAGCCGATACATAAAATTGGAAAAATATGTTACGCAACCATCAGCCTCAAGCCGCCGATTGCAACACTAAAGAGCAAAGACTTAAAGCACGAGAGGGCTACATTCCTTATCGATACAGGCGCAGATATTTCAATTATCAAGGAAAGCCAGCTAGAAAAAAGTGTCTATGTGGACAGACAGACGAGCATAGAAAACAGAGGCATCACACCGGGGGAAATTAGGATACATGATTAAAGAGAAAAATTTTCCGAAAAGATTGGCAGCAAGCAGCTCGCCAAAGGCGGAGTGTACCTGGAAAAAAGGGAGATCAAGAGCGAAAAAGAAAGCTTGTCCAGCCTCGCTCATACGCAAAAAAGTGCGGTTTGAGCTGAGCAAAGAAATCGACAAAACCTCATCGGAATTTCTCACCGAGCAGCGTACCAAGGCTAAGAAATCGGGAGAAGAACAGCAGGCAGCGATCGAAGCAGATAAAGACGAGCACACGGAGCAAGCTGAAGATCTGCTCTTATCCCTTAGATCGTGGAGCACACCAACGAGGCATACGAACGCGCCGGAGCTGGGCTCAAAAGAGGAGAAACCCGAGCCCCCGAGATGCTAGGCGAGTAATTCACTGGCCGCATTAAAAGAGCATTTGGAAAGGGAAGAAAATAAAGAGGAAAAATCAACACAGAAAAAGATAGAAGAGGAAATAGAGAACGAATTCGAGGCCACTTCACAGTGGACATAAAAGAGCGAGAGTTCAACGGAGAAAAAGGAGCACAAATTAACATCGATGGGAAGCAGAGAATAGAGAAGAGAAAGAAAAAACGAGCGAAGCGCCGAACGAAGCAAGCCCGGACAGGCAAAATAACTCGGTACCTAGAAAACCCGAGGCGAAAAATGCGAGCTCACAGGGGACGCATTAGTCCTTTTATCTGCTGAAAAGGAATCTCGACCATGACGAAATGCGAAGACCGCGACAGATATGGGGCAAGCGAGATGAAAAGCAGTGTCAAGATAAGGAGAACGAGCATCGCAGGAAAGTCGAAACGCTCGAGAGCGAAATTGACGTGTTGCAAGAAACGCAGAAAAGCGAACGTCTACCACCACATGACACATTTTTTGATGAAGGCCCCAACAATCCGAGAATTATAGAAAATTTCGAGGAAGTCAAAAAGTCAAAAGATAACGAGGAGACGGTTTTGCAGGGAGAAAAACAGAGCTGGGCACTACTGCTTACATACGAAGAAAGTCAAGAATGCAGTGAAGAAGACAAAAAATTTGTTCAAGATTTCGATATTCCCGCAGATCCACCAGGAAACTGCTTTTCCTTCTCATTAATAAAATTGGAAAGCCTTGAAACCAACTGCGCATACAGTTACTGGAGGCTCCAACACTAACAAATGGCGAAACTCCAGACGAAACGAAGAAGATACTCTCGTCTGACACGGAGTACGGGAAAAGCGATTGTATATATATTCTCGAAAGAGTACAACCAAAATATCTGCGTACATTTGAAAATACAATTTAGAGGATTCATATATGCATATTTTGTTGCAACTTCTTCGCGAAATTTCATACATTTGCATCTGGAAAATTTGCACTACACTCCATTATTCGAGATACACTCGACAGATAATCGGTCCGGAAAAACAGAGGAGAGTCAAGATACAGACAGGAATCATTAACACAAAAGAGAAGACCAGAGTAAAACCAATAGCTCCAGTGGCCCGGAAGCAGATAGCGGAATGAGCATAGACCCCAGCCGGCCACCGACACCGCCAGACAGGGAAGCGCCGACGGAGAACGAAAACGAGCAGCAAAGTGCAAGCGAAGCATATGCTCCGCCTAACCTCGACATGGCCTTACAAGGTGCCGAGAGCACAACATAAACACAGAACATCAGAGAGAGCGAGTGCAGTTACTCGACAGTGCTATGCTCGCAGAGGACAGCACATCTAACGGGTGGGCCGAAAGTAGTCCGATCAAAAAAACCAAAGGACTCGAGCGTTACCGCGTGCAAAGCGCACGCCCGCCGTGCGAAAAGCCGCCCTGGGCAATTAATGACGACGAAGAAGCGACGCCTTTTTCAAAATTATTGAGAATCAAATACCAGCCGTTCAGATACAGGGAAAATTTGGTGTATTTATTGACAGAAGATACATACTTGAATCCAGAGATCCTGGAGGCGTTGATCTCACAGAAAATCGGAGTCAGCTTCAAACCCTGGCAGTTAAGAATCAAGTTCAGGCAAAATACAGGTCGAAATACTACTGTGATAGAAAGCTCAACACTAAAATTTCCGCACAGAAGAAATAATTTATGTGTTGAAAGAGCCGCAAAAAGGAAAACACGACGTAGAATACGAGGGGCCATATGAAATAATAGACATTGACTATGAAATGCACAATGTAAAGTTACAGAATGATAACACCGTAAAAATCAGACACGTGGACAAGATTAAAAGAGCGGCGATACTCTTAGACCCGCAAGATAGATGCGACAACGAATAAAACGGAAAGGAGGTAAAAGAAAGCAATTTTTTTTCTTTTACCGCGGCCCTTGGATGCACATCAATTTGGAAAATATAAGGGAATGGAAATCCCGAGGATATTAGAAGGGGAAAGCTTCTTTTTTCCTCGAAACCTCTCTCGCAAAACTGCGAAATCCAATATGTCGGTCAGCGTAAATTCGAACTTTAAAATTTTTATAGATATATATAACCGTTATCTGAGCGAAATCAGACCCATTTTTCTATACTATAAGCTTCGATGCAGCAAACAGCGCGATGTTCCGGTGTATGTGGGCACAAACCTACATATATCAGGTAAATAAAAAAAACCCTATCCGCCCCTCCCAGTACGTAAGGAAAGCCTATTATGGCAAAGGCGGTAGAAGTACAGCCCCAAACAAAAGGGAGCAGGTACGCGTCAATGCACGCCCAATGGGTATTCCCTCCGTAGCCGTAAAAACAATGAGGGAACGCATGTTCCACACCGAGTCAGAGACTCGAGCAGCAAACTCGGCCTATCTAAGGCACGAGCAAAGCTAATTAAAAAAAAAAAAGAAACAGGAAAGGACAAAAAACGGAGCAAAAACTTAGCAAAAAGCGGAGTCAAAGAGACCGAGTGGGCATATCGGATGCAGCAAAAAAAGAGAGGGGACGGCAATAAAAGTCGCAGAATCTAAGATCATGTGCTGAAAAGAATAAAGCCACTAAAAGACACACGGAAGGCGCAGGCAGCTACGAGCAAGAGATCAGCCGCGGACGCTCAGAAAAATAAGCGAGCGGCCCGAACGAGAAGTCAGCCACGGAAGCTCAGAAAAACAAGTGAGCGGCCCGAGTAAGAAATCGGCGGCCCGATTCTCAAAAAAGCGAGGGCACGGCTCTCGAAGCGGAGGAAAAAAAATACCAAGTAGACCAGCGGAAACAGGACAACATATATATACACTAGACAACACAACAAATGGGATACCTGTAGGAGAAAAAGAAAAGGAAGAATGAAAGAAAATCATTTATAAAATTAAAAAAAAAGAGAGAGGCAGGAATGATAAAAGGAGAATCACGTATAGTTACAGAAAAAGGGAGAGGAAGAAAACCGACTCAGCAAGCGGATAAGAACTTTAACGCTCAGAGCGCATGGGGACGAAAAAAAAAGAAAATTAACACCCGGTTGTCTCGGAAGAGAGAATAGCAAAAGTCAAGAAAGAAGAGGACACATCGAAAAATAATCGCATATGCAGGTAGACACGAGAGGGAATCAAGTCCCACAATCAGACCAAGCGTAAAAAGAAGATCGACTATAGACTCAGTACGGTAAGAACAGAACGCGCCAATATAAGAAGAATTCCGCCGAGTCAGCATATCAAGCACTCAGCTGCCAAACTTCAAGCGCGCAACCATGGACCGCCGGAGACAGCGGGGCGAGTGCATGGACCGCAAGTGTCTAGTAGCGAGCAAATAGACGGCAAGCGTGAATAAATAAAAAAAAATAAAAAAGTAATGCGTGATCAACCAGCACCGAGAGAGCATAACGCAACGTAGCAAGTGTAAAGGCGATACTTAGCACCAAGAAATGCACAGCACAGCAAGAATAAGCGAGATAAAGCTCCGAGAGAGACAGTTGGAAATTCAAAACCGAACCGCGATAGGAAATAAAGCCGAGCATCGGGCGACAATGTATGGGCACAGTGTTCGGCCGAGTATCAAGCTATATGTCTTGAACCAGACAGCGCACACGTGTAGAGAGAAAATACACGAGAGGAAAGAGGAGTGAGAAAACTAGTGACAAATAAATACATAATCATTTACGGAGCCGCAATATTGGGATTGCTAATAACCGGGCTTATAGTTTGGAAATTTCTCTCTCCGGGGGGTCTTCTTTTACTAATTTGTTTTAGATTGATTACAGGTGTGGAAAAGAGCAGCCAGCAGATAGCCGAAAGCCCAGGGCAACATCAACCACGACCATCACAAAAATGAGCGCGGAAGGAAGGTCAAGAATCGAGGCCACGAGAACGCACACAGCGAGATGTCCTTTATATAGAATTGATAAGGGAACAGTCAACAGCTGACTCAAGCCAACTATGAGCTAGTGCGATGTCAAGAAACAAGGACCAGAGACGCCATACAAACGGAAGAGAATCTCGCAGCCCGCAAAAACGACTTGCACAGATAAGAAAAATAGAGAGAAGCACAAACACAAACAAAAACAAAAAAGATAAAAATACGAAGGAAAAAATAAGAAGAGAAAAAAAAGAAGAAAATTAATTCAAGAACTTATTAAAAAAAGAAATAATAAAAAAAAAAAGAGCGTTCGATAACGTATAAAATCAAAGCATGTAAACGAATAAGCGAGAGATAGATAGATAGATAGATATTTGTTTATTTGCATATAAATACAAAATAGATTGTTACACTGTAAATATGGTTGTATAGTATATATATAAAAGACAGTCTTTATTTTACGCTAATATAAATATTACACTTAGTTACTATCTATGATATCACAGCATAAGTTAATAATTTTAATACAAAAAATCAGTCAATAAAATAATCAGTCTTAATATTTAACAGGTAATATCACAGAGCGTCTTATCTTAAAATACAAACAAACAAAGTAAATCAAACGGTCTATATCTATCAGTCAATTGTATTCTAAAATTTAAACATTCACTCATTGCACACTTCACCCATTCACACTAATAAATACACTCACACATTTTAAAAACGATGTATACGGGACAAAACAAAATAAATTAACATAAAGAAAACTTATATGTCTGTCCCCTGTGTGGGTGTAAGTCTATATAGCACTAAGACCACAGGCCCCGTCTCTGGATGACTAGGGATCGAGCTCGAGGAGGTGTTTAAGGATCACCGCTCTAAATCCACACAAAGATGGAAGATTGCGCAGATTTAGAGGGAGCGAGTTCCAATAGTGCGCACATTGGACCTGGAAAGATTTCATACCAGCTTCCGTGCGCACTCTTGGCACCGAGAGTTCTTGTGCATCAGCCCTGCTAGTGCATCTGAACTATTGTTCACTGAAAAATGCCACTAAATAACTTGGTTCATTGAGTCGAAGGATTTTATACATAAGGATGGGAGCAAAATACTTCCTTCGACTATCAACGGGCAACCAGCCCAACTGCTTTCTATAGGGGGTGATGTGCTCATCCCTCCTAACAGCATATATAAATTGCACACATGTATTACTCAGACCTGCGGTTTCCACGTTAATTTACTATCTAATGTAACACCGAGACTCACGACGGCGTCAGAAAAAGGCACAAGCGCACCGCTCCCCATATCAACGTCTGGCAATCCCATTTTAACCAAATCATTAACATATTTTCTAGAACCAAATAAAATTGCTTTGGTCTTGCCAGTATTGAGCCGGAGAGACAAGCGCTCAGTCCACGCCGATACCAACCGTGCCGCTTCAGACAGGCGAGCTATGCCCTCCAGAACTTTATCCGCAGGGACTTGCAGATAAATCTGGAGGTCATCGGCATATAGTATGTGCTTGACCGCCCCACGGTCAAAAAGGTCTTTAAGGTCATTGATATAGAGACTGAAGAGCAAAGGCCCGAGGACCGACCCCTGTGGTACACCCAAA
>UELV01064083.1:857-11223 GCA_900490015.1 Megastigmus stigmatizans
TTTCTCTTGCTGCTCCCCGCGTCTATCGAGATTCTATTTTGCAAGTCAAGACGCGCACGCCGCTAGGCTAAGCCCTTGATAAATTCAGCGCTCGCTACCCCCCGTCGCATAGCTTTTGTCTCCAATTCCCTCGTCCATTCGCGAGATTTTCTCGCCGAGGGATCATCCGGAATAATGGAAGCAAGATAAGGAGGAAGGGAGAGGAACCGCCGCTGACGTCGCTTCTGTGTATATATCCGCGACGTCGATTTCGTCGATTTGCGAGTGAGAGGGAGGTACCTCGCGAAACTTATATATATATATATATAACGCAGCCGCTCGCGACGAGGCGATAATAATTTTTCTCGAGACCGGAGGATATTCCATTTCTATATCGCGAGAGTCGCTCCCTCTACGCGATGTAGCTTCCCAGGGGAAAAGCCGCCGACTTGGCAGGAGCAGCCACTTTCTCCTCGTGTATATAGGAGCCCTTTCTCCTTATCGGAAGGGTCGTTCACAGCCCCGAGTCGCGAAATTCCTAATTAAAGTTTAGTTGGGCCAAGAAAACGTTCGGTAAAAGCCGCCGGCGCCAGCGATATTCCGCCACCGCTCGCCGAATAATAAACATTGGAAAATTAAGAGAGATCTAAGCTCGTCTATATAATACAGTATAGACTACGCGAGCCGCTCGAAGTGAGAAAGAGCGGGAAACAGAGTCTGTCGGGAATAATAAACATTTGAGCGCGAGTCTCTCCACGCGCAGTCTTAGCAGCAGCAGCACGACTCGGGAGCAAGATAAACGATCTGCTCCGCTGGTGCGCGAGAGGGTCTTTTTAGGGCCCCAGACACCCGCGCCACCCGATGATAAGTCGCTCTCTCGACGATGTGATTTATCGACGCTCTGATTGTATTAATACTCGGACGGCCCTTATTAATCTCGAGACGCGATACGCGAGCGCGACGCACTTTTTCCGCACCAGTAGCACCAGCAGCAGTAGTAGCAGCAGCAGCTCGGCAGCGGCTCTGCTTCTTAAATTAATGTTTTAATTAGCTATCGCTATAGCTGTGCCGGAGAGACGCGCACTTCTTTTCCGCGCCCTCATTTGGATTTTATTACGCAGTCCCCACAGCTCGCCGGCTTTATTCAAAAGATTCGCAGCTTCGCGACTGTGATGCATTGTATACGCTTTGGGAATTTCATCGCGTGACATCGTCTATTTATCTGTGTAACCCACTGTCAACGCGGCTTTGTCGTGACTCGCGAAAGGGAAGCGTTTTACATATATATATACAATACGCGCTCGCGCTTATGTTTTTCCAGTCTTAAAAGCGTCACGCGAGCCAAGAAAAACACCGGCAATTCAAAATACCCAGCCTTTTTCTCTCTTACACGCTGTAACGAAAACAAGCGCTTAATTTTATTTCCTATATACCACTGCAATGCCATGCGCGTATTACTCGCTCGCTGAAAAATATTATTATGCGAACTCGAGGCAGCAGTTCTGCACGTCACGCGCGATAAAATGGGAGGAGCCAAAGCCCATGCAGTATAGTCGGTCGTCGTTCGATGATAGATGCGCCCAGTCCTCGACCGATCTATATATTATGGAGTTAAAGGGAATACGTAACGGAGAAGCGATATCGCGTACAGGTCCATCAATCGAGAGATGAGAGTGTATGTGCGCGATTGACTCACGTATCAGCTGCCTCGTGCATGCCAAGACAAAAAGCCCAATCTCTTCTGCGCGCCAGAGCGAAATATATATATTATGCGCGGCAAGTCGAAATACGCGAAATGCTCTCACTCTCTCTCAAGGCTGCAGGATGAAAAATCTCTCTTGCACGCGCGTATCGCTCGAGATTGTATACATCCAAATGTTACGAGCGTGCATTATAGGCTTGAAGATGTATAAGCTTATATAATGCGCGCAGGAGCTACGGGGGCCGCGCGCTTTAAAAATGCCTGCACGCGGTAAATAACGGCCGAGTTAACGACACGAATCTCTCTCTTTCGAGTTGAGAGGGATATGAAAAGAGAGGAATAAAAAAAAAACTTTCCTCCCTCGTCTGCTTTCACCGGCGCAGCTCTCACACGTCGTGAAGCATTAACGAGTCCTGCAGGCCGCGGCTGGCAGCACCGCGACTTTAGCATTCCATTATCATAGACAGGCTTTCATTACCGCGATAACGCCTATAGGGAAGAAGAGCTGGGCGCGCGTGCGGTCGCGACCTTGTGCGGACCGCGCCTTCGTCACCCTCTTCTCCCTTTCTCTCTCTCTCTCTCTCTCCCTCTGTCCCTTTCCCTACGCGGGCAGAAAGAGAAACTCAATTTGGTCCTTGCTAACGCGAGCTCTTCCCTTCTTCTCGTCATCCCCCTTTTCCGCGCTTTTCATTCCATTTTCGTCTTTTCCCGCGACGACGACGACGACGACGTCTTCTCCTCCCCCTTTCTTTCTCTTATTCTCATTCCTGCATTCCGGGCTCGCGCTCGCTCGCTCGGGAGAGAGAAGCGGAAAGGAGGATGGAAGGTGTCCCAGGACGCGCGCGGCGTCGCGACGACACCTTCGCTGATGTCTCTGGCGAGAGAGAGAGAGAGAGAGAGAGAGAGATGCTTCGCCCGCCCGCGCGCGTTACGTCTGCCTCGTTGGCCCGATTGGATGAGACGTAAAAATTCAATATCAAGGTCTAGGCCTCGGCTCGCTTTCTTCTGCTTCTCCTTTTCCGTCTCTCGCTTTTGCCATCTAATATGTCTTGGCTCTCTCGCACGACGAGGTTCGCCTTCGTAAAAAGTAGATTGGATTTTCAAGTTTATGCGTATATTTTATATATATATACTCTACCTAGATTGACTCTCCTTCTCTCTCTTTCTCTCTCTCTCAATTTTCCTATCTCGCGCGCATATACGATCGTCCCCGAAACGCCTTCAATTTCCCTCTTCTCACAATTCTATCGAGGATACCACGCGGGGATGTAGAGAGAAACAGGCGAACTCCGAAAAATTGCTGCCGCCGATTGTTGACGTCTATACGTAGATATCCGTCTAATCGAGTTTCCAACACTTTTTCCCCTTGTACAACATTGCAGTAGTATTTCGTCATGCGTGTATGCAGGGGAGGAAACTCTATGCGAGGGCTGCAACTTTGTTTCGGAGAGTACGAGACAAGACGACGTTAGAGGGAATTATATTCAAGTTTCGAAGGGACTATACTGTACGTATACGGTATATATATATATATATATAACAGCGAGGCGGCGAGAGTTAACGAGGAGCGATGGAGAGGAAAGTTTTCAACGCACCGCGCGAGGCGGCTACACGAAAAAATACTCCGCGCGTGAGCCAAGAAATAAAGGGCGATTTTCTAAGCGATAATTTACATCGAAATCAAGTATACATATCCACAGTCTACAGTTTCGCCGCGAGTAATTACAAACTTCCTCTCTCTCTCTCTCTCTCTCTCTCTCTCTCTCTCTCTGCAGTTATTTATATACGCGTATATTGAATTAATCGTAAAGAAAAAACGTTGTGTGTATATATAGCGTTGGGCAAACGCAGCAGACATGCACGTTTTACCCGGTGACGAGCGAGAGAAAGAGAGAGAGAGTGAGTGAGAGAGAGATAAACTTTTTACTCGGCTAATTTCAATAGTCCCCATTCTGCATTCGAGTGGAGTTTATTTTCCAAACAATTAAACGGGATCCGCTGCACTGCACTCGAGCTGCCGAGCGAATAAAAAAGCATCAGCAGCAGCAGCAGCAACAGCCTCGAATCGTCTCTGCGCAATCTCATCGAGCATTGAAGACGAGCTACGGAGGGTGAGGATCCGCAGAGTTGACGAGGAGAGCAGCAGCACCAGCAGTTCTAAATACAAAGCGCCCAAGTGAATTGCAAATCTCATCCTAATCAGCCGCTTCGAATCTCTCTCTCTCTCTCTCTCTCTCTCTCTCTCTCTCTCGATCTCGAGCAGTAGCAGCCCAAACAAATAAACAAGGAGGACTCTGTCGAGAGGGCGCGCGCACTTCCTCAAAGGCCGTTTACGCGCATCTAAATTTAACGACCCCGCATATATATATATGTGTGTTTATATATCTATGTGTATGTATGCATGTACATATGTATATATACGTGCACACGCGACACAGACTCACTGAACAGTCGCTCTCTGTCTCACTTTAAGTGCATCGGCTTAATTCGATTAGATGAATCACGCGTGCGATTCGTTCTTCTCCTGCAGTACGGCTCTCCTTTTTTTCTTATTCTCCACGCAACTCTCTTTTATTTCTGTCTCTGCGCAGATTTCACTGAAAGAGAGAGAGAGAGAGCGAGCAAATGACAAGTACAGCACGAGCTATATAGAAAGAGAGAGAGAGAGAGAGAGAGAGAGCGGGCTGCTGCAATCCTCCACGGCCTCGGCCGCTCCCCATATCGGGACGAGTAATTGACTATATAATGGATTCGAGCGACTGCAATACGTCAAAGTGACAGGTCCAGGGGGCGTGACGTAGTGTGCGTGTATACGCGTGCACGTGTATGTGTGTACCATGCCATGCTATATATGTATAATAGGCGACGGAGTTTCCTGGGCACTGCGATTCGGGGCAGTTGGAACCGTTGGAAGGACACACCGGCCACGCACACATATTAAAGCGAGACTATATGTCGCTCTTATAGCCTGGCTGGCTGGGTGCACCCCCTCGGCACACCGAGGGCTAATTCGCCGCGATTTCGCGGACCACTTGTCTCATCCCCCGCCCGCGCGCGCGCGTTATACACCATCAACAATTGGACTTTGGGCTTTAGGGGTTGCCTCGACGACGACGACGATCGTTCGGCTTAAACCGCGCTTGCATAATTCCTGACGCCCTTCTTTACCCCCCAACCGGGCCCTATCCTGATTAAACTTTTTTATTTGCTCTTTGCAGCGTGTTGGGTTGAGAATGAGAGGGGGGTGCACTCGACCCCTCGACGCGCGCGCGTCTCGATGCTCTATTCTTCCGATAATCACCGTTCACTTGCCCCCGGCTCCGGACCGACACCGCGCCCGACACTCGCTCAATTCCCAATAATGCCACGACTAACGACCCTATACAGGCAGTATATAACAGAAAGAAATTCATTAACATCTATCTCGAGCTTATTTAGATATAGAGCGACTACTCGCGCGAGCCCTGATGCAAATTGTAGTGCTAACTGATCAAGCATTGACGCCCAAAGTTGCTGCTGCTGCTGCAGAGAAAAAGAAAGCCAGTAGCAGCAGCTCCCTGCGCCCAGTGTTTTCGCTTTTTCTCCAGATTTTCTTTCTTCTTCTTATATATTCCGGAGGCTTCAGCTCAGCTCTTTTCCGCGCCATGATAAATAAAGCTTTATATATATGGGAGGAGGAAGCCATTTCACGAGATTGCAAAAGTTCCACGAGGATTTTCGCGTTATACGCATGCGTGCGGCGAGGTATCGGAGAAAAAAAATTGGGGGATATCCCTTTGTCTCTCGTAGCAGATCTCTCTCTATATATATATATATATATATATGTACGTGCAAGGGACTCTCACACGGTACAACCGCGCGCCAGGCGTAAAAAGTCCCCGGAGCGTGTGTATCGTCAGCTATATACGAGGGTGGCGCACCGACTTTGCTCGCTTCGTTACACACACCTATACATACATATATATATCCTATATACATCCAAACGTTTACACTATCTCTCTTTCTCTCTCTCTCTCTCTCTCTCTCTCTCTCTCTCTCTCTCTCTCTCTCTCTCTGGATGTTCTGTACCCTGGAAGGCACGCGGCGATGGGTCAAGGAGATTCCCTCAGGGAACGGCACACCGAAAAGAGAATTCGGAATGGCACAATCGGCCTACTGCTCACCTTTAGAGAGAGCGAGAGTGGGGCGGGAGGGAGAAGCATGCAGGGGTCGTGTAGCGAATCGGCAGATCTCTCGGCGCGCCCAGTTTGCGAAAAGCCCGCAGGACGTCAATCCACCTAGAGTGAGGAGGAGGAGGAGGAGGAGGAGGGGGAGACAAGCCGAGTGACGCTGACGTGACTGGAAACGCGCTCACGGTTATTGGTCGATTGCGAGGGAGTTACGTGTGCCTCGTACGTGTGTATACACCTTATACCGACAGCAGCACCAGCAGCAGCAACACCACCACCAGCAGCAGCAGCAGCAGCAGCTACAGCAGCCTTTGGCCTCTCCGTGCGGTGCATGGCTAAAGGAACGGGAGAGAGAGAGAGGAAGCGGAGCAAACCACCGCGCCATCGACAGACGAGATACCGCAACGATCTGCACGTGCGCCGCCGACTGTCGAGGCATCACACACAGAGAGAAGACGGACCGACTCCCTATCCCTCTCTCCCTCCCTCTCTCTCTCTCTCTCTCTCTCTATACGTATATACTCGTTTGAAAATGTATAGATCGCCGGGCGCCACGCAACCGCCATGCAAATCCATCGAGCAGTCCCGTGCATGATACGGTTATTGACAAGCCTGCCGCCTCCTCCGCCGCACCGCCGCCCACCGCCGCTCACCGCTGCAGCCCTCATTCTTCTTTTTTCCCCACTTTTTTTTTTCTTTTTACCCTACATGTGCACCGCATGCATACGCTATACATACACGTCGATCGGTTGCACTGTCGCGACTGATCCACGTGTCGGCCCCTTACTACTTGTCACGTCCAACTACGCGAGCCGTCGACAGCTTTAGCCCTATACTTCTGTCCTTCTCTCTTACAGCGGACATATATATGTACCTACTCCATAACCGCGTTTGTGTTGTATATATGTTATGTTATACGCACTTATGCAGGGCACAGTCTATAGCGTTGCGCGGAAAGCCCGCGAGTGTTGATGTTGAGTGGTGCGCAGGTTCGGGTCTCGCGCTCAAGCTCATGCAAAACTAATTATCTGTCTCGATTGCGGCGAATTGTTTCGCCGCTGTGCCAAACTCTCGAGGATCGCTTTCCCTTTGCATTATATACCATGCAGAACTCGATGATATATGTATGGCGGTTAGTATAAGCGCGTCAAACACATTGTGTTATTCCGCGAGCAACTATAAGGCAAAGTCTTTCGGTTTTCTCGAAATTAATGAATAATATATGCCAGCCGCCGCGCGTGTGTGTACAGTACTAGTGTAGTTCGCGGTGAGTTCCAAAGCCATGCACGCGCCCGAGGAGCGACTTGAAAGCCGCGTTTTGGTAATTGAAAGTCGCGTTCGGAATATGATGAATTTCTAAAATGTAGAAATTGTCGTTTCCCGTCAGTCCGGTTCTCTTCCTCTCTCTCTCTCTCTCTCTCTCTCTCTCTCTCTCTCTCTCTCTCTCTCGCTCACCGCTGCTAGTGTATACGGTACATTTAAAACGACCGTGCGACGAGAGCAGCAGCAGCAGCGGCGAGGTTGTTTGCACACCGTCATAAATGCATGAATCCTGACACAAATTGCTTGTCCTACTTTGGGGGCCGACACTCAATGTGTATATATATTTGGGCGGAAGGTAAATTAATTTTGTTAATTCTCCGCTTCTCTCTCTCTCTCTCTCTCTTTCTCTCTCTCGCTGCTCGCGCTGATGGCATTATAGGAAGAGCTGCAAAAATGGTTTCGAACAATGCGCAGCCCAGTGGCTGTTTTTTCTTTTGTTCTCTTCTACGCAAACAATCGCATATATAGCGAGCAGGTGCGCGAGGTGCACAAGTACAGTTTTATTTTTCAACCTACATAGGTATACGATCTTGATTTATCGCGCTCATCAATTTGACCGCGCGCGGAAAGTTGGGAAGAGGATGAATTTCAAACACTTTACGTAAGCCTTTTTTTGTGTGGCTGACTTTTTGAAGAGCTGTAATGAATACACTGTTTTTGCTGTATTATATGAATACAATAAATAAACAATATTAGCTTGTAGAAAGTCGCGGCTCGTACGTGCATTAAGTAAGGCTATTTTTAGCTGTTTTCACTATGCTCTCGCCGTTCTTATATATATATATATATATGCGATAGACGTATACACGCTGCATGACAAATTACTATAGGTTCTCTTTCCCTCTCGGTAACGCGATACCGGAAGATTTCTAAATCATAAATGTGAAATGTATTTTTAGGAGAGAAAAAAAAGCCGAACGTGAATGTAAAAGCATATACGCGAGCGTGCGCAAAGAATTTTTTTTTCCAGCTCGTTAAAAATATTTCTCGCCAATTTATTAAGTATTCATCATTGTAAATTATAGCTTTCTATGCTAATATTTTTTTTTCTCAGTCGCGACTTTTATTAATTTTTTACATCGTCTAGCCGCGAGCGCTTGCATAAGATACCTTTAAATTTACGACTGTTTCTACAATAAAGTGAAAATCTAAAAGCGGATTACGCATAATTCGATTCCGATCACTTTAGCACTTTAGCACTGCCTTACCCTCTATTATATACACACACACACACACACACATATATATATATATATATATATACACGAGTTGCCGGGCACGATGCGCATCACGTGTACACAAGTATTACACACTGCTTAGCAGCTATAACGCAAAGAATGATTTATTTTTCAAAGTATAATACAGATAAAGAGCTAAAAGAGCAGCGGCCATAAAGAAATCCGTGCGTGTGCGTGGCGCATTAAATTTCGATAGGTTTTTTTTTCGTTCAACTGCCGATAAAAAGAGCTCGAGCAGAGAGAAAGAGCGGCTTCCGTCGGGCCAAGCGCCGTTATATTAAAATCTAATCTCGCTTATTAAAAGCGATGGAAGGTGGGGGAGCTTTTACTGTTGGCAAGTGATAGATGGACAATGACTGAGCGTTTGTGCGCCCGTAGCAGGGAAATTCTCCGATAAAGTGCGCTCTCTCTCTCTCTCCCTCAGTGTCTGCTCTGAAAGGTCGAGTTAAAACAGCTGTTACAGTCAGGCCGCGCGGTACAGATATAATGTATATATATGCTGTAGTTGAGCGACTCGTGTCACCTAGCACTGTACACGTGCTGCTATACTGCTCCCATCGTGCCCCGACGAGTCTCTATATTATAAGAAGGAGGACAAACAGAGCGGACAAAAGGGGCCCGAGGCGCGAGAAGGACGTGTGTGACATCGGGAGCAAGTGAACTCGGATTTTCGTCCCCGCCGCCGAGCTTCTAGATAGCCATCGCTTCGATCCTGTCTTTCTTTCTCTCTCTCTCTCTCTCTCTCTTTCGGTTTCATCCGCCGCTGCTTTTTCGAGGGAGCATATAGCGCGCATATAGGTCTTTATGTGCCGCTGCAGTGCAGGCTCTCTCCGCGGACCTCGTCAACTCGCGCTTTACGAGCTGCTGCCGCCGCTGCACCGGACTGATTTACAATCGTTCGCACCTCTCTTTCTCTCTCGTCATTGGAGTTTCGTTGCCTGGCTGCTGGAGTGTGCGCGCGGCGCTGCAGTGCGAGAGAAAGAGAGAGATACCGCCGTGCGAGAAGCTGTATTGACGGGCTCTCTCGATATATAGAGCCAGCGGCCAGTATAGTGGCTCTCGCGCTATCTGCCGATCGTTTTTCACCTCGTCTCTCCGATCCCTTTCGAAGCGCCCGACGCGTCTACCCCTCCCCCTACCTCCACCTTCTCAATCAACTTCTCTCTCTCTCTCTCTCCCTCCCTCTTTCGCTTTTTTCTTCTTCTCGCGCGAGGATATGCTCATTCGGACGGCTGCTCAACGCCAAGAGACGCGCGACTCTTTCCGCCCTTCTTTTTTTCATCGAAAACCTGTCCGCGAGTTTGATATCTTTTTTCTTCGTGTGTGCGGAGCCGTCGTATATATATATATACACGTTGATTACGGCCACTGCCGGCCAAGCTCGAGAAGTAAAGCAGCGAGTCTTTGTGTCGCGGCTGCAGTAATTCCTTTTGATTAAGTGCACACGATCGCTACGTGAGAGTCATTCCGCTGGGCGATTTATATATATATATGTATCAAAACTTGAATACTTTGTCAGCTCTCCATTATTTTTGTCCGTCCCGCCCACACCCCGCCGCAGCAAAGTATCGATTTCCCGAAAGCCAAAAGCAATTTGAAACTGCGAAAATAGGCATTTTTTCCGTCCGAACGAGCTCGACTCTTTGAAGTTGTGCCCCCTACTACTTCTTCTCTCCTGCACCATAGACAAGTTCGCCCATATAGAAAAGCCACCAGCGAGATTTCTTTTTAGCTCGTAATTGAAAACAAGAGTCCTTCAAACGACGCAATCGCTCTCCTCCAGCTCCGGCTTCTCTCTTCTCTCTCCGCTGCGCGGCTCCTCCTCATTGCTCGAGCCTGATAAATGTCGAATTTCCTTTCGTCGGAAGTGGCGCTCATCTTGAAGGGAAAATTTCTCGTTTTCGCCCGCTAAATCCGGAAATAAATCGTCGCATCTTCCAACGTGCACCATTCCC
>UELV01064101.1:0-11909 GCA_900490015.1 Megastigmus stigmatizans
AAAAATATTATAAACTGACAAAGATTTTTCTATTGGTCTTACAGTCTAATCAATATTAATGGGCAATCAGATTGCCCTTGTTTATAATCACCCCCGCAGAATCTGAAATAAACTTATATTTAATCCTGAAAAAACATATAATAGTAAATTATTATTAACATTATTGCCCATTAATATTGATTAGACTGTAAGACCAATAGAAAAATCTTTGTCAGTTTATAGTAGAGTACAGTCGACATAAGTAATATTTCTTAATGTATAAAAAAAATATTACAAAATTTCAAAATTTAAGTAGGTAATATTCATTAATGTTACTTACCTCATTCATGCAGAAAAAACTTTTAATTCTTTATAGATAAATTGATTTTGTAAGACAAGACTGACTTTGTTATTAATTTGAAGCTAGTTTATATATTTTTAAAGATTGTTTATCAAAATTAAACAAAACTATGTACTTTTTTTAGATGTATTGTGATTGTATAAGATAATTGACATGTATTTAGATATAACAAAAAATCATTCACATAACTTTATAATTTCTCAATTATTTTTGTTATTTTATATGTTGCGTTTATAATTATTAAAATATAAATTAACTCAAGTAGTCAAATATACAAAAGTAAAATATAAAACAATCTCTGAATAAGCTATATAAAAAATCGGTAATAATCAACTATTAATTTTTAAACCAAGAGTATATTATTTCTGAGTATGCTTGGCTATTTGAGAAAAATCAAGACAATGAATTCATGTGTTCAAAATGGCAAAACTATATAATTGTATAAAAACCATACCTAATTAATAGCAACAACATTAACAGATAAATGGAATATATAAAAGTTTTGGATGTAATAAACTGATGAAGCAAAGCAATTTTCTTATTTTCAAATAAATTTAGATTTAAAAATTAGAGAAATATCATTTTGGTGTTGATGGTATACAACTATATTTATTATTTCAAATAGTTCTATTCGAATAAAAGTCTACTTGCACTATTCGTATGAATAATCCTGTAACAAAAGCTCGCGCAAAAATTTATTATTGAATATTTTATATGGTCATTTTTATTGCCAAAAAATAATTAAATATAATATATTTGAAATTTACTATGGGATAAATAAAATTGATCGATTTTCAGCAATCTGAAAAAGTAGACTGCACAATATGTTCATATATCTTTCAAATACCTGAGTCGAAAAAATTGCAAGGAAAATCTACTTATCATCAATATCAACTTAAAAATGTCAGTTGAAAAAATAAATAAAATTAACGTATATAATATTAGAGGATATAAAGGTAAAATGAGAATCGACAATTTTTACAGTTATTTATCACTGTATCTTTATTCAATGAATAACAAAAATGATAATAGTATAAAGTTAAATGACAAGGAGAAACCGCTGAGCGTCGTTCGGACGGCGAACGATTGCTATGGTTGGAAAAGTGCAACAGGATCCTCTACCATTCGCGGCGATCTGTGTGTAGTTTAAACGCGTATATAGATCAATATAGAAATTCTCGCCGGTCTCTTTGAAATTTGGGTTCGTTATTTTTCTATATCTTTTACTTTGGTTTTTTTATTTTCTTTTTCTTTTTCTTCAGTTGCGTTGGTCCACACTGAATTGCCGTTTCCGTGCGATATATTAACAATTCATCACTGCCATCATCTCGAAACTCAAATAAACTCGAAGGTAACAGAAAGAGTCTAAGCTCGTGAGTTCTGCATAATTTCCTCTACATTTCACGAAAACCTGCTTAGTTAATCGTACACAAAACCATAATAGCGTTTCGGAGGGGGGTGAATTTCCTTGAGATTATTTAGCCGAGGGGATCGACGAGCTTACTGTCGCTTACCTACCTTGTAACAAAAATACGCTTCAATTGTTCGCCCGCGCACGACCGCGTGGATCATCTCGAGCTATTCCCGTACAAAATAATATTCAGTGAAAACTGCCCGAGAGAATAACGCGGCTGGCACACGTTCGAGCGAACCACTGGACTCATCCGCATTTCATTTGACTTTACGCGTTTATAAGTACTTATATTGCGATTTCAACGTTTCTTCACTTCTCGTCGCGCTGTTAAAGGTAAATCGATAATCATATTACAAAAATAAATATCCAATACAGGAATCGAATGTCCGTCACACGTCGTAAACTATTGTATTCACCGTTCCAATGAAGCTACATAAGGAATTGCCCGATTATCAAGCATAATTACAGACGAGCGCGACTCGCGGCTGTAAACAAAACCTCAATTACGGTCGTGATACAATTTCGTCGTCTCTTCAAAAGGTCAAACAATTTTTATGATCGCCCGTATATTTATATACGACATATGCCGCGCAGAAAATATACCGTTATCTGCTCGTCCCAGTAGATGCGTGTCTGCTTTATAGTTAAAGCGAAACACAGGAACACACATACATAATCGCGCGGCATTCGGAATTTCAGTTGTCTTGATTGCAGAATAGGATTACATTTCTTATATCAATCTATACAGGGTTTTAGGTCGCGTGACAATAATTATTGCGCGTGCGGGAGAAAAATCGAGCATCGGGACGTCGAGGGAACAACAACGCAGCGCAAAACACAATGGACAGTTTTCATGTTTTTTCTTTTTTTTTTCCTTTTTCTTTTTCTCTCTCGTTTAGTTTTGTTTAACGAATGCGCAACCGTTATGCATATTATCTACAGATCCCAGGAGCGCGCGACTTTCATAGCGTTGCGCTTTTATTCTCTGCGGCTTTCCGCTCTTATGCAGCGTGCATGCCGGTCTCTTTTTTCTTTTTCATTTTTTGTTTTTTTTTAATTCTTTTTAGTTCGGGAATATTGTATTTCGCCTAGATCGACGCGATTTGTAGAACCATTTAAAATCTCGCTGCGCATTAATGATTTCGCAATGGCGTTCGATATAAATAATCATATCAAAATAAATGATGATAAAACAAAGTTGATTAAGGATATATGCTTCATACAACGCTTTCATCAATTGAGTTTTCTTTATGCAAATTAAATTTATATTTGTGAAAATATAATGGATCTCCTAATAGTAAATAAATGCTAGGCTTATAAATTTTTATTACAATTAATCCTAGAAATATCTTTGACATTTTGAAAATTAACATTTACTTGCTGCGATTCAGTTGGTATAGATTTATTGGCTAAATGTCAGTAAATTGGTTAATCAGCAAAGACATAACAGGTTTGATAAAACCTTTGAATACAAAAAATTACAATAAAATTCTTCATTTTATAATGCGCTCGAGAATAACGGATTTTCAATCAAACTTATACTTAATCGTTTTCATTTACGCAGCGAAGATTTCAAATGATTGGAAAGCGTCGCGATAGATCACGAGAAAAGTCGGTGCTGCGGCTCGAGAGGACGCAATGATTCGCAAACCTAATAAGAAACGCGCGTGAAAATCTTTTGAAACCTTATCAATACGAATTCGTAATTATACGCACTGTACATAATTGATTCTATCAAGTTTCCTTATTCGACCACTTGTTAATAAGTATTTTTGTTTTTTTTTTATTTTGCCTTTCAACTCCCCGTCCCATTAATACATCGATGAATCGATTACTACTAGTTTTCTTTTCCTCTTTACCGATCTCGCTTGCCACTTTTTACCACATCATCATATATCTCGTGTGTGTGTTTTTTTTTTTTATATTCGTAAATCGGCAGAATCTTATACGTTAGAGTCAAAACGCATGCGAACTTTGCACCCACTCTCCACTATTGTAATAATATCCTTATATTGTTTTTGTTTTTTATTCGTTCGATTTATCGCAATCAATCATCGCGGTTAAAATATTGTGTACTTCTCTTACAATGTTAATAATAATTGATAATCATAATAACGATAATAATAATTCTCACGTTAAAATGGCCCTCCGTCGAAAAAGGACAATCGAGAGTCTATTATATAATACGGGTCGAGCGAAGGTTGCGGGAAAGGTTTTTCTCCTCTGCATATGTGGACTCTCTCTCTCTCTCTCTCTTTCTTTCTCTCTCTCTCCACACACATTCTTCCGCCCCTCGGCTCCTTCTGTCTCTTTCATTTCCTCGTTTTCTCTTTTCCGTTATTCGACGCTGCGTTCATTCGCGCTTGTTACCATTATATATATATATAGTCGAGAGCGAAGATCGTTACTTTATTCTTCGATATAACGCACAAAATCTTTCTCGGAAAACCCAGATACACATCACACATAATTTGTTTGCTTTATATTACAGACAGGCTCCGCAACGCAAGTCCATTATTATATTTTTTTCTTCTTGTTATTACTTCTTCATCCTCTCTCGACCTACGATTTTATTTTTCTTTTGTTTATGTATATATGTATATATGTATATTTATATGTATATATATAATATATTCATTTTGTCATATCGATACAGTGCCTAACCGTTAGCATTTTAAGATTAAACCTAATTAGTGGTTGTTTTGTTATCTCTTCATTTTTCTTTCTTTTTTTTTTCACACATTTTTCTTGTCGTTATTTCACGTCTTTTATCACGTATATATAGTCGGTTACGTTGTACGATAAGTATTTCACATAACTGTACACATTCACGTAATTTTTTTTTTTTTTCTATTTTTCTTTTTTCGTTTTTCGTTTTTCATATAGACTCACTCTGTCCATTGCACCAACACAACTCACTGATCCAGCGAGGACGTCGTTTGAATTCTCACACTGGACTGAACTGTCAACTCATCTGCAATTTACTAATCATTCACAAACGTTTCACACATTATTAGAAGTCCAAAAGATCAATAATTCTATGGATAAAAAATGAACAAGAAAAAATACGATTCGTTTCACCTTCATTTAATTGCCTACCAATTTGAAATGAATAACCGTAAGATAAAAAAACCGACGGGATTAGATTTGTGATGAAATGTTTTTATTTCATAAAATCTTTTTGTTTTCTTCATCATCTTGTTGAATGTGTCTGGAAAGAATATTTCCTTAAAACTTTGCTTGATGGCCGATAATAAACGAAGGGCATCTGTAAAATGTAAAGTGTGAAATTTGAATTTAAAATTGATTTTAATACGCCCTTAATGTATCCTTTTGATTTACATCAGCGATTTCAATTAATAAAAGTTATTTACCATTTACCAATTACCAATTATTATTAGATTGTTATTTAAAGAAAAAACATATGAACCTTGAGATTGTACACCAGACACCGGAGACGAGGAGCACTTTAATTAATAAGGAGTTCATAACTATAAATTTAAATATACTAATAAAAATTACTTACAAGAAAACCCAATAAAAGTCATAACAAAAAATACTAATCACCATTTACCATTTACAATTTACAATTTACATATTACAATTTATCATTTACCAATTACTAATTACTATTAGTTTGTTACTTATAAAGAAAAAGGTATGAGCTTTAAGAGTGAACACCGGACATTAAATACTGGAAACGATAAGCACTTTAAGGAAAAGATATGAACTTTGAAATTGCACATCCGATACCGATCACCGGACGCTGATAAGATTACTTAATAATAAAAAGGTAAAGATATGAACTTCAAGATTAGACATCCGACACCGGACATCGAATACCAGAGATGAAAAACCCTTTATTCAATATGACATAAGCGGGTAACAAAGGCGATTCGAGAATCAGTTCAACAGTAGCTCTCAAGAAGGAGAGCAAAGCAAAGGAACTTAAAATTGTAAAAGATCCAATTATAAGAGCTCAACAGTAAGTATTCAGTAATAAATTATTAATAACACTAATAAATACTTATTCATTTCACCACATCAATACTGCTAATCGCGATTAAGGGGATGTGTTATGGTCAGAAAGATCTCTGTAATGATATAATAAATCATGAAACTTGAACCACACAATGATTATATCATTGCCAAGGTAGTGACAGAAAGTTTTTCCCAAAAATTAATCTCTATTTTTATATATTTCGTTAAATACAAGAACCGGTAAGATAGGAATTTTTCCGGTTATAGCACATCCCCTTAAAAATAAAATTTAATTAACGGATTTCTTAGTTCACATCGACTCACATCATCCTTCTATGTTTTTTTCCGACTGATTTCTCCAAGATTGTAAATTTAAGTTTTGATAATCGTAAATAGTATTGATTGGAATTGTTTATTAATTCACAAAAATGTTAACGAGAATGTTAGTACTTCCTATGAAAAACTTTATAATATTGTTAATCACTATGTTCCTAAAATGCGTATTTATAATTCTACATTCCCTAGGCGGTATTCTGGGGAATTTAGTCTAATTATAAAGAATATATTCAGAGGGTTGAGGCTAATTTAAATAAAAATTCTAAGACTTTTTGTTCTTACGTTAATAATCTCAAAGAAAAAAACAGCCTGTCTTTGAATAGGTTCTTGGGTGATGCACATAGTGATAATGGTCCTCGCACTGTGGAATTGTTTGCTAGTTATTTTAGATCTACTTTTAATAGTAAGAAGCGACTATCCTCGGTCGCTAACGCTCCCTTGGAAAAATGTACTTATTTTAATTATTTTTTCTTAAAGAAGATATGCAATTTTCATTATATTTCGTTAATTGTAAAAAGTAGGTAAAAATAGGGAATCTATGTGGCTTTAGTACATTAATACTGTAAAGAAAAAATAGTTAATTATAGTATTTAGGGTAATATTTATTTAAATTATATTTAAAACCTTTATTTGTAATTAAATTATTTTATTTTTTACAAATTATTTTTAGATATTTACTTGGGAATTTTTTTAATCGTAAGTAGTGGTGAATATATATTTTTTAATTTTGCAATGTTTTATTATTGCAATATTATCAAAATTAAATAATTTTTTGTCATTGTAGTTATTTATATATTGATTTAGCATAAGAGGAAATTGACCTAATTTTTAAATTTAAGAAATTAATATAAAGTTTATTGATATACAAATTTCCGAAGAAATTAATATACAAATTTTGTCAAAGAACATATTAATGAATTTTACCGCTACCGTGATAGCAAAAAGTGCAGAACAAATAATATATGTTTTATTTTAAAATTTCGTTAATATATGTTATTAAATATTTGTGTAAATCTTTACAAAAAAACTATTAATTCATAAAATTTCAAGTAAATTTTAAGAAATGGTTTTTTTCGGCTTAATAATTTTTATAAAAACATTATACACCTACATGCTGAGTATGGTGAAGCGCAGTTGGAAGATGTGCAGCACCGTTATCTTATAGGCAACCATGACTATAGTTATATTTTACATAAAACAAATATATGTACGGTAAAATCAAACCATAACTTGACTGATGTAACTTTCATGTACAAATTTTTTAGTATGTGTAACAAACATCCCATCTCATTCATCATTATTCATCATTAGCGGAACTTTTTGAACTTAAATTTTTTAAATACTGTGTTCGGCATATTAGGTAACTGAAAGAAATTGGTTGTAAAGCAGTTTCTACTCTTAGCTCTACTGCGTAGCAGGAGGTTGTTATCTTATCTAGCTATTCTTCATTATATTCTTTCGAAAATTTTATAAGTTATTATTAAGGTATCATAATAATAATGAAAGGAAATTTTCTGTAGTATAGGGTGTACTATTCAACTCGCCACATAAAAAGTATTTTTGTAATTAGTATTAAGAATTAAATTGTGTAAAGGGGTCACTTCCGTTGATGTTAATTAATAAATAAATAAATAAATAAATATTCCATCCAAATATTAAGTTTACATTTAATAAAATTATTATTTTTGCAGAAAAGTATATGAGATGAGTTACACGGAAGAAGATGAAGCCCATATCATTAGGTAAGTGCTAAACGTTGTTGAATATTGATTAATTGTTTACATAGTAAAAATGACATTATTTTTAGGATCTTCGGAACCGAAAATTTCTATCATATTTTACAAATACAAAATAATGCAACAAATGATCAAATTAACTCTGCGTACAAGAAGCTCGCGCGTCTTATCCATCCAGATAAAAACAAAGCTCCAAATGCAAAACAGGCGTTTCAGGGTACACATTTATACAATAAAATATCTAAGTAATAATATTTGATTTCTAATTAAAATCCTTACCTATATCAATTGCCTAAATTGCAGCTATTGGTATTGCAAAGGATGTACTGTTAGATGAAAAAACTAGAAAAGAATACGATAAAAGCTTGATTTCTCCTGACTTACCTACAGCAGTTTATGAAGATGATTTTAAATTATCACGTAAAGTCGTCATAAATTTAATATTATTTTTTGTAATGTATTTATAAAAGTATGTTTATATATGATTAAATTTAATACTTTGTATTTCAGATGCAGTAATTACAGGCGTATTTACTGCAGCTGGTATAATAGGAGTTATAGCACTGTTCAGATATTTGATCAGTCCCAACAACGGAGAAAGAAAAAATAAACCTAGACAAATACAAATGTAATCTTTTAAATCAGAGAGGAAGCTCTCTTTTTATATTTATTTTAAATTAATTGTACTGAATTCCATAGAACAATAATTTAAATAAATTAAATTACATTTGTTTTTAACTACCGATGTAATTATTCATCTGCATTTAGTGATCAATTGTAAAATACACCTGAATTCTACTCAGTTTAGAATCTGCAATCGTTGATAATTTAAGCGACATACTTTTACAAGCACTTAGCTCTAACTTTGTAAGTTTTAATAATTTTTTTAAAAACCAACCTAATATAATTTTTTGCATCTAAAAGTAGTAGTATTCTATAGGATTTTACGTGATTTTATAAGGCCGTTTCAGCAGGGAATTAAAAGACTAATTAATGGTAAGTTTTACTTTACATTTATGATATATTTACAAATCTAGCAAATCCAAGGCCCTGCTTATAGCCATTCTTATCCTAATAGTTGATCCTCCGGGCTAATGTAGACTTCGATAATAGATTCTGTAAAAAACAAAATATATTAAGATATAAAAAAGATTAACATGTATATTAAATGTAACATAATAAAATATTACCTTCTACACATCTATAAAATGATGTAGATATAAAAATAGGTTTTCCAGAAAAACACATTTCCCCAATAAATGCATAATAGTCTAATAAATTTATATATAAAAATATTTAAAAATAACTTAATGCTTAATATTGAGAAAACAATTTTTTTAATTGCATAAATGTTGCTGACAAATAATTTAGAGTAATTAAAGCACCGCTTGATTATTGAAATTCAATTAAGTCAATAAATAATTACAAATTATTAGTTCTGGCATAGTAACTTTATTGCTATTAATTTAATCGAAATTATCAATACATAAAAAGAATTTTTTCTTGCTACTTTTTTCGCGTTTTTTTACTTATTTTAAATTTTCCTCTCTGGCAGTGGCGTGGCGATACCACTTTTTCGCATCGGCCGTATCGGCCGCATCGCTTAGATGTTGTATAGAAAGGCCCCCCCCATGAGGAATCTGAATCGAAATGGCAACGCTGCACTTGCTTTTGACATCACTGCTATTCACTGCGCTGCAGGCTACCCCGCATCCCGTGACTGCAGTGCCGGCTGCAGACTGCTATAGTACTATTACTATAGTATAGTATAGTATAGAGTGCTGCTTATACTGTCTGGCCAGCCGCTGAGTGAGGAAAGCAGTCAGCCGGGCGCATGCCAAGCTAAACCTTAGTGAGGAATATTTGCTTGATCGTTTTGAGGCTAAATACCTCTGTTATTGTTCAATTTTAGTTTTTTAAATACCAATTAAAAATGGAACAATTGCAAACAGCCTTATCTGGTTTAAAAGTACTGCGATCTAGCGTAGGCCAAGTTTTTTATTCTCTTTCAAATGGAATAAGGGCAGAGCATGGGGAAGAAAATAAAGAGAATAAATATTTATTGGAACTTCAAGACCTTTTAACGACAGTTGGTACAAATTTAAGGTATTTTTCAATTATTCATTCTATAAAAATGTGTTGATTTGCAGTTTGGAATATGACATATCTTTTTAACATTACTGTCAAAGCATAGTTTTTTTTTATTAGGCCAGTATTCTAGATCAGATGTAAAATAAATAAGTAATTATGTTGATTGCATTAAAAAAACCGGTACTGTTATAGAATATATTGTAAATGTTAATAATATATCATTTAAAAATCCTGACATACTCATACGAACTCTTTTTGCATCTAATATTGTTGATGAGATATTCATTGTTTATTGATGTTTAGCTTTACTAATTTAATTTAGATAAGATGTACAAGCTATAGAAAAAACATTTTGATAGATATCGAATTTCTTAACTTTGATATCAAAATCACTATTTGAACATCTTTAGATGATTAGCAACTACTCGCATCATGGTAACATTTTTAATATTCAAAAATAAATTAAAAATATAACTTGCCTTTATTGATTATGTAAATTTTATAAATTTGATAAATTTATTTATTGATTTTCTACAAAATTTTAATTTTAGAGACGTGGAACAGGCTGTAAATTCTTTAAATCCCCCTCCAGGCCCATTCAATTTGGGCAATACAGCTTATCTTGGTCAAGAAACAACACAAGAACGACAAGCATTATATAGTACATTAGTAAATGTGTATAAATGGACTGACAAATCTCATGAATATAGTAATGTAGCTTTCCAAATATTAAGTCAAAACTCTTTAAAACGTTCATCTTTAAATTCTACTCGAACTAAAAGGAACAGAATACAGCTCGGAGCACACAACTACACTCCACAGTAAGATATTTTATAAATATATATTTTTATACATAATCTTGATATATATATATATTTGTTTGTTTTCTCGTGTTAATATAATAGAAATATTGATTTTGATAAACAAAATTGTGTTTTAGGCAAGTTGATCAAACAATGGCATCATTTGATAGATTATATGCTGATATGTCTATTACAATCACACGACCTTACACATCAAATGCAGTTATTCATGTGACATTGGGACATGTTTTAAAAGCAATCATAGCTTTTAAAGGACTAATGATGGAAAGAATTGTGGTTATGGGTTACAATGAGCAACTTGATTTATGGACAGAATCACGATATACAGTGTTCAAAAGGGTGACTGATCATGCTCACGCAGCAATGCTACATTTTTATAATCCTAATTTTCCGGAACTAACTCTAAAGTCTTTTTTTGTAAGTATTTTTATAATTTATTTAGCATTTGTTTATAAAAAGTGAATTCAAAGTACTTGATCAACTTTTTTCTATTTATATCATTAAATTACGTTTCTGAAACATTTTTGCCAATATACATTTTTTTCCCCCAATTACTAAACCAGTTCTTGTAAGGTCTTTCTTAGCATCAATAAATATTCAAGTATGCTTAATTAAAAATATATTTAAAATTATAAATTAATTTTTGCAGGCATGGTTTCATAGTTTGATCAGTTTATTTAATGACCCATGTAAACGATGTGGACTACATCTACACAGTGCTCTTCCTCCAACATGGCGAGATTCAAAATCATTGGATCCATATCATTTTGAATGCAAACCATAAAATAAATAAATAACTATAAGAAGTAGGATAATAAAATTTAAAATATTATAGTTTTTATACATTGATATTAAATGTTACGAGATTTTTAATATACTGCACTTATATATTTTAAAACCTCTGAATAAGTATTAACTATTTTATACAAGGAAATCAACTAGTGCATTCAAGACACTTTATTATACTGCTACTATACATTATTTTTGTACTCTTAATAATTGTCTAGAATTTTTACAAACGTTTTTTAATTATTTCACTTTACTAATAACATCAGTCATTTATTCATATTTCTAATTCTACAGAGAAGTATAATATAAAAAAATATTATAAACTGACAAAGATTTTTCTATTGGTCTTACAGTCTAATCAATATTAATGGGCAATCAGATTGCCCTTGTTTATAATC
>UELV01064112.1:929-16875 GCA_900490015.1 Megastigmus stigmatizans
CTGCGGGAAGACCCCCGCCCCTCTCTGCCCCCCTTAATTGTTAATGACGAATAATAAAAAAATTTATTTGAACGATCAAAAACCATTCATGTTCTTTTTTCAATATAAGAAGTGTTATTTGAAGTCACTGTAAAAAACTTACTTTTGGAAGATTATAGAAAATATATAGTATATTTTGTAAAAAAAAACACATGGGTTTTTTTTATGGGGAAAATATGCTTCCATGTTAAAATTTATTTAATTTTAACAATTTTTGCTGTCACGAGCTTCTGCGTAAAGCTGAAATATCAAAACTGACAAGTTAACATTTTTGCAAATTTTTTAAACTGATTCTGATGATTTTGATTAAGTAGAAATTCAGTGCAGAGTATAAATCATCAACTTTTTATAGTCTGCAAAACATAATTGAATATCTCACTTATGTGAGTAAGACTTTTGCTATTTAATAAATTTGAACTTTTTAGTAGGAAATTGATCTTTCAAGATCGTAAGTCGTTTTATCGCTAACAAATATCTATACATATACATATAGAAAATAACACCATTTTTTGGTCTTATTCTAGCTCAACAGTTTTTATGTCAATCGTTATTTATATTCATAAGATATTTATAAAAATTAAGAATAAGCTATCCAACAAGTCAAAATCCTACTCACTAGCGTATTTGGTAATTTAGAAAAAAAACACTATATGTAGGAAAGTAGAGTTACTATAAGCGACACTAGCGACACCAATGTATAAATACAGTGGCGAGCGCGGTAATAATCAGATTATGTCGAGCCTTCATGTCGACCACTCGTGTTCCTTAAAGCCGAACTTATAATAAATAAGCCATTTGATAATTACGTTGTGCTAATTATTACAAACCCTTCCCAAGTTATTACACTATATTAATGTAAATCGGTCATAAAGATTGAAAGAAGTGTAATAAAGTGTCGCACCTCGTAGTTGACAAAGATTTTCATTTTAAAAGACTTATAGTCTTTCCATAAATTTCGGGAAAGTATTCTGTATTTCAGCATATCGTATAATTAACTTTTTACGTGGCTAGTTAACATGAGCTATCATGACCGATAAGGGTGAGCATTTTTACATTCTTTTGTCATGTTTAATGTGTTAGGTAAGCTCGTTGCGCGAGGGCGCGGCAATGCCAAAGCTCTTAAGCAAATTAAGGATTCCGTATTGTCTTTTATCATCGTCGCGAAGAGAAGGTCGTGAAAGAGCTGCGGCTGTTTAGCATCGTCAATGATAAACAGTAACCCATTAATTATCAAAATCTTTTTACAAAAGTGTTACTTTTATAAAATATTTTAATTTGACAGTATTATATCATTTCCAATATTAAAATTAATGCAATTATACATTAAATATAATTGAAAAGTTAAATGCATCGTTTAATACCTTCATAAAGAAACATTTATTCACAGATGTAAAGTTCTGAGAACATCTGCAGCCAGGTGTGCGCATTATAGAAGTTTAAATTTAGTGCAGTTTAAATAATACTTTACTTTAACTTTTTATTATTTTTCTTATACATTTCATACAGCCTGATGAGGAGGATAATTTGTTAAGATCCTCGAGACGTCGCTATTATTAAATTTTTGTAAATAAAAAAATTGCTTGCAGTGATTCTCTGTAGATCGTCTCACTCGATGTACTTACACACAGCTATAACAATTCATAAAATTTCTAAAGCACAATTGGTATATCTCTAAATGAAGATTTCGATAAAGCAAGATCGCATAATCTTTATTACATCAGTCTCCCAATTTGAATGGGAGATAATTCACACTAGTTGACCGATCAAGAAGAAATCCTCCGTATGCTCCCCTGGCTCGCCATCATAATTAGGCTCTGTACATAGAAGATTCCAAGTACAGTGTGCATTCGCTGATGGGACAAGTGTTCAGCTCAAGGTGCATGCATAGTCGTGGAGCTCGAGTGCAGATCAGCAGTATAACGCGAAGCGCGCAGGGGCAGGTTCAGCCCATGAGCATGTTAAAGGCAAGTCTTTGATCCCGGTCTTGCGCCGGCTTTGTCCTGCGAGAGGTAGATTCGCCGCCGCCGCCGCTCGCTGTCTGCCGCTCGCTCCGACACGACGATGACGCCGTAAGATCGCGACTATCCTCGGCTCACGCGTCCGTTCACTTAGTGGAGAGCGGACTTCATTGGACACGCTGCGTGTACACACACAGTGTTGCTGGCGACGCCACTAAATCGAGCAGCAGCAGCAGCAACAGCAGCAGCAACAGCGACAGCAATAGCAGCAGCCGCGTCAGAGCCCAAGCATGCTTCCGCCCTGACACAAAGCCGTCCTTCATGCCCGCCTATCCCTCTCTCGCTCTCCTCGCTGGGTTCATCTCGCGCACGGATTCTCCGTAGGGAGAATGAGAGAGAGAGAGAGAGAGAGAGAGAGAGAGAGAGAGAGAGAGAGAGAGAGAACGAGCCGAAGGATACGTATAACGCGCTGATGATATCTTGGAACGCACGAGCTTCCGCGGACGCGCTTTGGCTACGGCTGCTGCTGCCGCCACCGCCGCTGCCGCAGATCCACTCGAGCTGCTGTGACGGAGAAGTGTTGACGCGCGTGATCTGCTTTCTCGCTTCTATACTCTTCTCCTTCTCTCTCTCCCTCTCTCTCTCTCTCTCTCTCTCTCTCTCTCTCTCTCCCCCCCCCTTTGCCCGTGAGACTTCTTTTGCTTCTGCGCATAGTGTATATATATATATCGTATCCGCCGTGCGATGCGAGCGCAATGACTTTAGCCTTTATTCTCTGGCAATTTAATACTTAGATGCGAATGATTTGGACCCTATCTTTTGATGACGAGCGGGACTATCACGCGCAATTCCTTGACTCACCATCATCTATTATGTGATGTATAATACACGCGGCTTTTTTCGCCGCCATGGAAACACAAGGCGTAATATTATTTTGTGACAGACTGTACAGACACCGTATAAACCGCAAGCATTTCCCTGTTTATTGCTCTATGATGTACCTGTAGAAATCCAACTATACTTTAATGACTGGCTTTTCAAATGGTGAAAAATTACTCTTCTAGCAAGTTTAAATCGAGTGAAAGATCATACGATATATATATATATATATATGATATCTTTGAGACTTGATAGTAATTAGACCCTTGCATATAGGTCTCTCAAAATTTAGAAACATGTTTTGGACATGATTGGGATGGATGCATCATTTTCCCAAAGTTTAAGCGATTTTAAAATTTTTTATTTTTCCGTTCGCCTGGAATCGCCCATATATATAATACATTATATCTTTCCTTTTTAAACGCTTGGATATTTGAAAGAGTCAAAAATTCCCAACCAATACGTACAAGCATGAATATTACGCTTTAATTGAATGTAACTTCTACATGCTATTTTCAGAAGAAATAATGACACGCAGTGAGTAACGCAAAATAGCAGTAATATACACACCGACACTAATATAGATGTCTATTCTACAATTTGTTCCACATCCTGAACTTTTCATCACCAGCGAAAAAAAAAAGATTAAAGTACAACTTACTGATGTGGTATATGGTTATCTCAGACAGTTTTAAAAGCTATTCTAGTCTGTGGTATACATAAAGCGTAAAGCTTTATATGTTGAGCAAATAAAACTACCAACGAGAGCATAGCGCGTGTAGCACATCAAGAATTTCATTCAGTATAAATTAGCAAAGGATGTTTATTTATTCTATAAAAATTATTGTAATAAAAAAAGATAAAGGCAATAGTTATCTTTGACGATTCAATTCATAGAATGTATAGATTATTCTCCTTTAAAATTATATGTTTTTTTTTATCAGCCACATTACGCATTGAAAATTCATTTTCGATTTTCTAAATTTACAAAATTATATACACCAATATACCGTCTACCATTTACATACAGCAGTGATTGTACAAAAAGAATGAGAATTAAAAGAAAGCAAAACATATATATGTATATATATATAATAAAAAATGAAGCTTATAAAATTGTATTACAAATAAAGAGTAAAATTCAAAATGATGTTAATAACTTTTAATTTAATTTTACTTGTTATTATAATAATACTATTGATAATCATCACAATTAGAGTTCATCAGAATATAAACGTGAAAATGACTAGCCTTTAGAATATATGCCATGAATGCTATCTTTGATAATTTCAAGCTCAGTACTTGGTACTTAATATAAGGATTATTAACCCTTTCAGACAAAATGTACATTGGAATGTACAAAACATAATTAAAGTTTATGTAGAATTACGTGAATCTCAAATGTTTTACATTTTAACCTTATATATCAGATTAAAATCGCATATTCCGCATCTTGTAATGGAGCTATAAGTTATCGTATACCTAATAGGAGCCGAAGAAAACTCAAATAATTAAAATAATAATTTTATTACAGAAATCGACTTGACACTGACCATGAATGATCCTAGAATGATTTTGAAAACGTTTCCCCGTCGGAAAATAATTCAAGTCTGAAAGGGTCAAATTGCTGCCAAGAATCACTTACAAACTCACAATAATTCATATTATGACAGATTTGGTACATTAAAAAAAAATAACCCTCATGTATGAAACAAATTAGCGTAATTCTTACGCAAAGCTTGACGCAGCAATCAGGAATGATGAGAGATCTAGATAAAAGCACGACCGGAGTAAGAGATGCAGTAACTCGAGGAAGTGCGAAACTATACGACCGAATCGGTAAAGTCGGCAGCGCAAACTCAAAGTCTCGATATAGCTAAAGCTTAAATGGCACTTATAACGATCTTTCAGTTTCATTGACGCTAATGATTAGTCGGTATCCTTGTGATACCCTTTAAAAAGGTTGCTCTCGACACAGGAAAATGCTGATCGTTATAGTCGTTAGTCCGCTAGTCGACGAAAGTAAAGGAAAAGAAAAGAAAAGAAGAGGAGAACAGAGGAGAGCAGATGAGAGCAGAGGATAGGAGAGCCGAGAGGAAATAAAAGAGGCGAGGGTCGTCGCATAAGATCGAGAACGATTTAGCCCGCAAAGGAAAGGGAAAGAGGAGAGGAGGAGGAAAGCAGAGTACGGGGCACCCCCAGGGGCAGATGGAAAGAGAGAGAGAGAGAGCGAGAGAGCGAGAGAGAGAGAGAGAGAGCGGTCTTAGCGTGTCGCTTAGCACCCTATCTGCAGAGATCTTCGAGACCCACCCACCTCCCGTGCTTCTATTGCCAGACAAGGGCTGCGTTTGTCGTGAGCATTACTCACTCGATGCGTTTCTCTGCACGCGCGTGCGAGATCCTCTCCCCCTCCCTCTCTCTCTCTCTCCCTCTCTCTCTCGCTAGCCAACAACAGCTCGCTAGTCTCAGCGACTACATTAGGGGACAAATCTTCTTCCTCTGGAAAGGGTCGCCTTCAGTCGTCGTGGTCGTTGTCACCCCTCGACTCTTTTCTCTACTATCTCCCTCTCTCTCTCTCTCTCTCTCTCTCTCTCTCTCTCTCTCTCTCTCTCTCTCTCTTTCCTATTTACGAACACACACATACACACATCTACACACCTACAGTCACACACTTGGACACATTTGCCAAGAGTCTTTGCGGCTTTGACGGCAACCCCATACTTTCGCAGGGGACTCGGTGCCATTCTTGGCGAAGTGAACCTTACATAAAACAAACGGCTCGGTAACCGTGTCGATTTGTCGCCGCTGACGTTATTGTTTAGGACGTCGCTAGTTTGCTTTGCTTCAAACTCGCTGGCGTTCCGCGCTCTATTGACTCCACCACGCAGTTCTCTTACGCTTACATGTTTTAACGTTTGTTTCTCCGGAATCCCGCTCGAAATTAGCTGCACATAATTACGTTAATTTATTTCTCCAACTTGTTCAAAGCTTATACGGGAAAATTTATTTTAATTGTTTGAGTTTGAAAGAAAATTAATATTATAAAAAAGATATTGTAAATACAGAATCTATTAACCAACAACTTAATAATGCAGTTAATCAGCTTTAGAACTTGTATAAAGTAAATTATAATTTTTTTTATCGTTGTCAAACAATTGAAAAGTACGATTTACCGAAGAAAAAGTTTCATTGTCCACTTGAAAACATTACGATACATCAGCTCCCGGTGTAAGATCGTTAATCAATGAAAGCAATAAATAGAAGTGGAAGTGGAAGCCATTCATCGCAGTTTGAACAGTTAGCATTCGGTGATCCGTGGCGCGGAGCGTTAACGAATTGGGTAAAAGTTATCGGGGTTCGTCGCGGCGCTGGCCTACAAATGAACATCTGCTTATACCTCGTTCGCTCGTAAACATCGTTTCGCCGTTTCGTCGTTTCGTCGTTTGTCGTGACCGCGTCCAATCAAAACGCTCTCAATTAATTAATTATAAAAAAAAAAAAACGCTGGCTATACACATGTCAAATTAAAGAAGCGTTATTTATTCAAAACAAAGGTCGACAAAAAAGCAACTGTTTTAATTGAGAAAATTTGTGAAAATTGAGGACTGGATAAATTGGTTAACCGATCGCAATTATAGGGGACGATGGCACGCACGAGCTTCATTTTTTTGCACTTTTACTATCTCCATTTACTTCTGTAGCGATGTAATAATTGTTTTCGATACTTTATGCTACAAACTATTTAGTAGAATATAATCAATGCATTGTATGAATCGATGTTTTATAAACGTTAGAATAACTAGTTCATGGTATTATCGCATGTATACAGACAATCATAATCTTGTTATATCTCTCTTTTTAGTAGTCATTTAATAGTATTTTCAGTTAATCCAAACTAAATTCGATAGTAGTTTGATTTAATTTAATTATTTATACTTTTTAATTATTACTGTTCATTAAGCTTAGCTTGTTTGGTATGCGACTACTTCTTTAACTCTTAATATATAGAATATCATTCATTAGGAGAAAAAAAAAGTTTAATAGCGCACTGATGATATTAATTTGATTAAATGGCAAATACATGGCTTATTCATTTTTAAATGACTAGTTGGGCAACAATGACTTTTCTTTGAGAAATGGGAGCGATTAGAAACATTTAATTATTCCGAACAATTTGAAGATTGACTAACATTTGACGAGTTAATTAAGCAGTTAATGCAAAAAGTGGGAGCTGCTTCTAAGCATTCAAGTTTAAAGAGTTAATTTGTTTCCAATCAACGAATGAAACTCGAAGTCAAAGGCAGACGAGGAAGGTAGTCGTCGGACGGCGCGTAAAAAAGAAGTTGAATTTTGCGCATTAACGAATGCTTATGTTACGATACTGATTTGCTGAAAGACTACCGGGGAAAGAAAGCGCTGCGAGATGTATATGGCAAAAAGCAAGCGCCGAGAGTCTCGTCGTTGTATTTTCGTATACTCGATTCTCTTGAATGAATGCGCGCATTAGGCGCGCGCGGACGTAATAAAGTAGATTCTGCTGCTCCGGATTGACGCGTTCTGGCGTCTCTCCTCCGTACACATGTCTCGGGGTATGAGTTTCTCTCTCTCTCTCTCTCTCTCTCTCTCTCTCTCGACTGTCACTCCGCTCGCTTTCCTCTTTTTTCAATTCCCTCCTCCGTAACAGCAGCTCGTTCTCCTTCTCGCGCAGGGTCTAACTAGTCACGTCATCGGTGGATCTCATGCCACGAGCTAGGGGATCGTCGCGAAGCATTAAGAAATGAGCGAGCGTTAGTTGGGTGAGGAAGAGAAGAGACGGAAGATCGTTCGCTAATCGGACGAAGGTTGACGTCGACTGCGGCCAAGCGCATATAGGTCCACTATATACCGAGTTCGCGTCCGCAACCATTCTCCCGAGTGGCCAGCGTCAACAAACAGTGGCATAATTGTCGGACCGGCTCTCGCTCTCTTTTTGTTCACGAATTAGATGACGACTTATATTCGAGTGGCTCTTGATTTCTCAAGTACTGTATATAGAGTATCGGAAGCAAGCTAGCACAGCGCGATAAAAAAACAGAATTTTACGCTTTCGAGTATAGTATAAGATGAATGTCCCAATTTCTGCTTACGTCCCTATTTCTCCTCGCTTCGTGATTTTTATGTTATTACAAATAGAAAATGTATTTTTAAACTCTTAAAATATTCGCGGAAATATTCAATCAATTGAAAAGTATTACTTATATAAGGCCATGAAGTAAATACAACGCACTTTTAACAGAAAAAATACTATATGTAAGTGAGCAGGAATTGGGACATGCACCTTACATTTCGTATTTATTGTATTTTCTTAATAATACACCAGCTAAACAATACTGCATCAACTGATTTCGAACGAAGTAGCTTAATTAGAGCTACCAAACTTTGATCATAACTCACTGTCTCATTTAGCAATACACATGCACTTATGAATAATTGCGGGGATACATGCAGGTTGTGTAGGCAGTTGTTACCGGATAATCGGAAAAAGGGTGTTTCGTACTGATAAATTATTTGAGTCCCTCAAGACAGAGAAGCTAATCCAGGCAGCGAAGGTTGACGTGTCGTCGGTAGGTTCGGTGGCTATAGAGCTGAGCTTCGAATCTCCCCAGTGTGCAGAGCTCAGGTCAAGAAATACACTCAAGCGGCGCATGATAAATCATCATTACCTTCATCGACAAGCGCGCGCGCTCGCGCTTATTTAAATGCATGCGTAAAAATGGAAAATAGAAAGCGAGAAGAGTGCGTGGACGTCGCGTGTCCGGCAGCGGCGGCCGCGAGGGAAAGCCGAAAAATTTTCCGTATACAGGGCTCTCGCCTGTATGAGTTATTAAGCGTTTTGAGTGGATCGAGAACGAGTCTGTGCCGAAAGACAGCTATAAATCACGGCATTTTCAGATTCTCCTTTTATCAGCGTCTTTTTCCGCAGTCTACATATCGTGCAGTAGCAGCAGCTCTTTCCCTATACGTGTACATATATATATATATATAGTGTAGGCAGGCGCAATGTGACCACGGCTGACCCTTGCGGTCATAAATATCCCCATTAATATTAACTTAGGCGTTGTGGCAGAGTGGCGAGGGTGTAAAAAAGTGGCCGGGGGGCGCGTGAGAAAAAAATCTCGTATTCCTCGGACAAATTTCATATATGACGGGCAGGAGGAGTGGAGACGGGAGGGGAGGGGACTATGGCTTCGCGCTCAGCTGCCACAGCTGGGAATTTTCCGCGCGAAAAAATTCATAGCTATAAGAGCCGGGGATCCCTGCCTTGTCTTGGGACGCTCAGGCCGCACAGTGCCAACTCGGGGAGCCACATACTTTTATTTCCAATCTACTATGGCTGTAAGAATGAGTTCGGAACTCGAGTCCCCGGACCGATCAAACCATTTGGCCGCTCCCGCCTTTTTTTTTACACATTGACAATATTGCACCGTGCATTATTGCTCTTTTTCTGCTTGCATGCGCCTCTCTAGCTTTAGGGCTCTATATATATATTCGAAAACGCTTTCGATTCATGCACGCATATTTAGTTTGGCCACTATACTATTCACTTGGGGCTACCTTTATTAATAATGTGTATTTTTCTTTTTTCTTTATCAACTTCAATTGAATAGAAACGCATCTGGATCATAATCGCGATGGTTCAGTATTAGTAGTATTATTGAAATATAGATGACCGTGTCGAACGTATGATAAATATTTTCAGAAAAATGATCCATAATGTATCACGCTAGAAAAGTTTAAATAACATTACTCTCAGGAAATCCTTAGTATATAAACCACCAATGAAGTACAACTTTGTAAAGGTAATATAATAGACCATGAGAGCACTGTTGAAACTCACTCAAACAACAATATATTGCAAAGACTAGCTTCAAAATATAACTCTTTCATGAGAAATACTAAGATACGTTTCATATATACATATAAAATATATATCCACACTGACAAGGAGATAGCTAGACTTGCGAGTTCTGAATTTTCTTGAAACTTTCAGGATTTACATTTTGTGCAAAATAATCAGACCCGTGTATCTAGGCTTTATTGAATAGACCCTGGAAATCAAGATATTCATCAATTCATATTGATTTTACGCGTTTAGTGTGTATATATATATATATATTTAGTATATATAGATATACACTGACACATAAAATCAATATGAATTGGTGCATATCTTGATTTCCAGGGTCTATTCAATAGAATGCCGATACACGGCTCTCATTATTTTGTACAAAAAATCCAAGACCCGCATGTCTGGTCACCTCCTCGTGAGAGAAGTAAACGTTTACATGAAATAAGGGTTTGTAATAGATCTTTTTTTTGTCGTTTATTTCACTTAAACATAATATATTTTATTGAACTACTGACATAGTCATATCAAATGTTTACTGTTCTAAGTGTACAGAACCTTAGACTTTAGACAATGTGTGAACCCGCTGTTCAACTTTTATTTTAAAAAATGTAGCCGATATATGACCCGTATATTCCAGTTTTTAAATGATTTATAATTTTTCATGACTTTGCAAAGAATTATTAGCTGAAAATATTGTTATTGTAAAAAACTATTTGATATTTTGACTTTTTTTTTTGTTCATGTTCAGAGTGTGAAAAATGAGGCTCAGGGCTTGTAAGACTGCATAAAATCCAGAGCAGGAATCTGTCGAATCGAAAGCGATCAAACAAGCCGCAGCATCTCGGAGCTAGAGTATACGTATCTAATCCCTGCAAAGGGAGTCGCAAAAGTGCAAAATTCGAAGTCGTGTTCGGAAAGATGAGTTTTTGCGGCTAATCAATAAAGGTCCCATAAAAAAAATGGCGAAAGGTATACGTTGGAGTTTTCACGAGAGAGAAGTGTATATGTATGTATATAGAAAGCCCTAGTCCCCGCTCAAGCCGGCTCTCGAAAAATACCTCGAATGACGAGTATAGCGAGCCTCTTATATAGCTGTACGAGTGCACGCGGGACCGCGTGGTAAGCAGAACGCATAGCAACTCGCGGATCGCATGGAGGCCGCAAGTATATACCCGCCCCGGCTATACCGGGTAGTTTCGGGGACTGCAGCTGCCCGCGGGGGGAAGGCCTCGCGGACGCGCGTCTAGCGAGTGATTTGATTTTAATGCCAAGCTCAACGGCGCGAGTAACCGCGCGGCCCATTAACTGCACGAGAGGGCGCGTTTACTGCTCCCGTCGCTCGCCACCGCCAGGCCGCACCGACTGCAGCCGGATATGGCAGGCGAGAGGCGCCTCCTCTTATATACTCCTCTATAACCCCGACCCATACTTCCCTTGCGTCGCCGTGTAAACAGAATCTCGGCTCGTTCGTTCGGCCCCGCTCGCTCCTTCGCTCCTTCGAGGGCCTCCTTTTCATCCTCGCAACTCGGAACTCGCAACGCAGCTACATTTAAACATCACCGAAAGCTTCGCTCTGCGCGCGGTTCGGTGCCGCCTATTCGCCTGCGGCTCCCGAGGTGCGTCAGCTCTCGTGCAGACATCGGTGCGATATATATATGCGACAGCTTCTACTCATAAGTTATACGGTAGTCCTTCCACTCTTAATTGATTAATGGCCATTTTGTCTTGATTAGAGTTGGGCGCGGTACGTTTGGCGTCCGGAGGAATTAAGGGTTCTCGTTATAGAAGACTCAACTTATTAAGTTGGTTTTCGAATGGAGCTATTTTTTAGAGTGATACTTGGTCGCTCAGGTGTAAAGGGTAAGTCTGTATAAGTCTGTAAAATTGACACTATAAATTTAATGCTTCGTGCTTGTTGCCTGAATATACTATATGTATATTGAGATAATATGCAATGTCAGACTACAGGTAACGATTGTTATAGGGATCCAAAAACTCGATCAACAGAGGATTGATATATTCTATAGTAAATACAGTTATATACGAGTGGTGCAGGTAAGATTAAGCTACAATTCAGACTTATATTTTATTATATGAAAATATATATTATTAAAATTTTCAATCATAATATCAGCATGATATAAAAATGAGAGCCTGCAGATCAAAAAGTCACTGCCCCACTTATCACAATATAATAGTTGATATGAAGCTAATTTAATAGGAAGCCAGACGAGCCGAACTCGAAAAATGTTAAAATATTAAAAATTGAACAAAAAAAGTATGAAACTGTAATCGTCGATAACTATGCTCCTCCGGCTTCCCGTTAAGGAGGATTACATTACTCAAACTTTGTTATCTCGTGTCCGTGGAGGAAACTGGAGTAGCTTGTTCGTATATACAACAGGAAGACGCGAATGTTTTCAGACTAAGCTTCATTCAGAATACAGATGGAGCGCGAGGAGGAGGTCGGTTTGAAGCCAAGGTAGTAGTATATAGGAAGCTGCGGCGGCGTGCTCGAGGGCCCCGCGGCGGTCTTTCCTCCGAATCCTTTTTCACAACGCTCACTTCGAGCCCTGGCTTTATTCTTCTCATTCCTGGGCAACTTGGGCTTGGCTCTTTTTTGCCGTGAAATATCCGCCTCCTTTTCGACCCTTTTTCAAGGACCGCTCCTCACCCTCTCTCTCTCTTTCTTTCTCTCTCTCTCGCTCTCTCGCTCTCTCGCTCTCTCGCTCTCTCTTCGCTATCATCGTTATTCCAACTCCGGCTCATTTCCTCGCGGTTTATTTCTTCTTTATTTATAAATCTCGAGAGCAACCGCTGTTCGTCCGTTTTTCTTATTGCGCGAGTCGTAAGTATACGCGCGGGCATACACTTTCGCGCCTTTTCTCTCCCGCGGCGGCAGGAGCTTGAGCGCGGAAGCCTGATGTGATACCCCGAATGGCGATGTTTTCTTCCCGCATAGTCCGAGAATTCCACTCGCGAATTCCGCCCGACAAGCGCGACATTCCATCAATTAGTCCCCGTGCGCGATCTCGTCGTATATAGTCCTCGTTTCCTCCGACCGAGTCCCTAATGTAAACCCTGAGCGGCAGATGATCGCGAGCGCGTTTCTGGTGCAGCTCGATCCCCGAAATCCGAGAGAATAAGTGTGGATGGGAGCGAACGCGAATAACGAGAGGTAAGAGAAAGAGGAGAGAGAGTCAGGCCGACGCTCTTGCATTCCTTTTTCTGCTACTGGTTCTACGTTGCTTGAGTCACGCACTTCCGTCTCTCTCTCTGCTTCTTTTTTGCTCCTTTTTTTCCACTCATATTTTTTATGGGCGCAAAAAATTCATAGGGTATAATTAGATATTGATTAAAAACCTGAATTAGACTTTTTTAGACTACTTTCGGTCAATTATAAATCTGATTTAATAGCCGAGCAGAAACCATAATTTCAGCGGCTGCTTCAAGTATTTCGGGCTAGTGTCTTACTCTATATACCCACTTCGAAAAATAAGTGCCGTTGAATAAATTACTTCATTGTAATAAGCAAACATGTATAGCTGACTTCATTATATCCCACCAAGTCTTCAGCCATAAAACACTTTTCTATTTTATTTCTGTATATATTCCTATTTTTACGACAGTCCATATTCGAAATATTAAAAGTAGGAAAGTAATTAAAAATCTCGTTTACGTCTAATTTCTTCCAAAGATCACATTTCCACAAGAAACATTGACATTTAAAAATATTCTTGAGTATTTAAAGATCGTTCTCTTAGAAAATGTACAAGATAAATGAATTTTTAAACAGGTTTTGGCATATATCGATAATGATGTATTCGGCTTTGAGTTTTACTGAGAACGTCAGGTTTCTGATAGATACAGACTAAGTAGTAGTACGACGTAAAACGTAAAATGTAAAAGAAAAAAACCGTAGAACGTAATTGACAGAAACTAAAACCACCTTAGTTCTGCAGTATTTACATTTTTATTAATTTTCTTTTCTTAACCAAACTACCTATACATTTTATTAGTCGAACTTTCTGAACACTGACTTGGAAAAAGATAAAAACATACCTTTCTTGAAATTAAAGATACATCGAGAGAAATGATTTAACCAATTATATATACGACTATATTTTTATTCAATAAACTAATTTCATAGTTTTGATTGTAGCGTATAAATTTACCGATAATAGATATTCAGGTGACTTGACTGATGTTAAGTAACGTCAGTTAGCCCACGCACATGATGGTTACAAAACCACCAAGTTAAAGCAATAACTAAATAAGAAATTTCGTAAGAATGAAGTTGATGTAGGTATAACTAGCATTCAGTGCATATTAGAGCGAAGCTATATAGTAGGGATAGAAGAGTTATATATAAATTAGAGATCGGAGTTGTTTGAGAGCCGATAAAGAGGTTAACGCGCGGGGGACACTCAAAGCAAATCCAATAGATTATCCACAGACGAGCATTAGATTCCAACAAGTAGTCGATATCCCCTAGGCTCATTTCGAGCAGTCGAGACGGGTCCTCTCGGCAGTTTTCGCACACGCGTCAGACAATGTGTACGTATATAAAAGCCATTCGGTTGCTGCAGGCTCGGAAGCGGCGCATTAGCAGAGGATATATACTAGGGCACATTAGATTGGGGCCGGGTATATAATAAAAAGGATATGGGTATATAGCGTCGGCGAGCGGTGGTTTAGGCGCGACTTTGGCGCGTCGACTCGATTGCAAAGTGCAAGCCCACGGTGGCGCGCATCATCCTATCCTGCACTTCGGAGATACATCTCGGAGTTCGTCTTTCTCTCTCTCCCTCTCTCTCTGTCGCGCCGCTTCTGCCGTTATTACCTACTGTCACTGTGCTTCTCTTCATGGCCGATCGACCAAAGTCTTTAGAGTCGCTCGGTCGCGTCTCCAAGCGGCGGCAGCGGCGGCAGACGCGTTTGATGTCGTGTGACGAATGTCCGCGTTGGATGCGCCTCTCCTCTCCGTCCTCTCTCTCTCTCTCTCTTTCTCTCTCTCATTTCGTGCGAGCTGGTTGCCGTTGCTACTTCTTCTCCACACCCGCTTGCTATCTTTCTCTTTTTAAGCCTCCTTCTTGGTCGTGCTCACATAGTAGAATACGGCATCAGTAGCGCTTGCGAAATGAAGAACTCGGCTAACGGCTACCGTCTACCGGCTACCGGCTACCGGCTACCGTCCGATATCTCGGAATATTTATAAGCCAATCACAAGGAATTTGTAATATCATGCTCTCTCTCTCTCTCTCTCTCTCTCTCTCTCTCTCTCTCTCTCTCTTCTTTCTTTATAGCGTCTGTATCGTCGGCGAGATCGTAAATCAAAAATCGATCCATGTCGCGCGGCCGTATATACGACGCGACTGACCAATTCGGTATGTCGTCTCGCATATCAACCTGCATATATACACTCAGACATTCTTTAGACTTGGTCGCATTTCGATGATGCCGCGACGGCTGCGTAGTTGGGTAGAATTTATTATATTCTTTTGCAGAAACCTGCAGCTCTCATCTTTGAATAATGCGTTTACTGTACGTCATTTCACAACAAACTATACATTGGATATTAGAGCGCAAATTAAGATCGTCACGCGCAGGTGAACCGTTAAGACAAAAAACAAATCTGATCGTTTCGATGGAAGTGGTATAGGTACCGAACGATACTTGGTCCACGAGCTGGACAACTTATTGTGCGGTCCAACTCGGATTATACTTTGGTTCCGAAATCCCGTCCGTATCTCTCAATTCCCACATTACTTTCTAAATTTTAAGCAGTGAAAATGTCACTGTATTTGTCAGTGACCGTCATTTTCACTGCAAAACCAGTTAAAATTTCACTGATTATTCAGTGTATGAATTGGTCACTGAAAGAAACAGTGAATATTGACTGACTAAAATCCGTGAAACATTTTTCCATTATAGTTTCACTGCTGAAGCAGTGAACGTCCAAGATACCTACACAAAGAGAAAAAACACGCGAATAACGCATGAACACATGAATCGACATGTGTATAGCATGGCTAACCCCCATGCACTTAACGCACCGCAGTCGCACGTTTGTTGCGTGAAGCTATACGCATAAAACACGTGGCACACACGCTTAAACTGTACGGGACAATAAGCCACGCATAATTCGCATGGCACCCATGCTCAAAGTATAGGTTAATCG
>UELV01064114.1:2539-20025 GCA_900490015.1 Megastigmus stigmatizans
GGGGGGGGGGGGGGGGAGGAATGAGTGCGCATAAAAGCTAAAGAGGAAGGGAAGAAAGAAATAAAGGATCTAGAAAGAAAGAAAGTCGGGTCGGGAATTGGGGGAATGGGGAGAGAGAGAGAGAGAGAGGGCAGATACAGCAGTAGCAGCAGCAGCAGCAGCAGCAGAGGCAAGAAGAAAAAAAAAGCGGCTGTGCAGATATGCACGCGGCATCATGTATATATATATATATGCTCGTCGGGCGTAGAGGAGGATGGGGGGTGGGTATAGGTGGAGAATGAGGAAAATCGTGCAGTACACGATCGCGGGGCGGGCGTAGGTAGGCGGGCGTGAATGGGGAAAAAGAGTCCGTATAGCTGGCGGGCATGCCGCCAGTGAAAAACCGGAAAAATATGTCATCGTTTCATCGACAGTCATCACAAAGACCGAACGAATGAACGGAACGAAGCGAAGCGGAGCAGCAGCAGCAGTAGCAGCAGCACATACACACACACACAGACACACCCCTCTTGCCTAGTAGAGATCCGCACACAGTGAGTGAGAGGGAGAGAGAGAGACAGTCGCACGCTCGCCTACCTCGGCAACCCCCTTATCATTTTCCAAGCTACACGCACACACCCTTTTGCCTCTCGCCAAACGCAGTCATTGTTGCCGCTGCTCATCCCGGCGTATTGTCATCCGAAACAATGATTTCATAAAAATACAAGCGAAAAGAGACACAGAGAGAGAGAGAGAGAGGGAAGCAGTAGCAGTAGTAGCAGCAGCAGCGAGGGATAGGCTGATGACGACGGATATGTATACATGCATGGCTCTGTGCGCGAGAGAATTGAAAGCGTCTCCTCCTCCTCCCCCGTCCTCCTATATATCCCGCGTGCAACCGGGAGTTTCGTTCGTTCAAGTGTCGAGCGAATGCTAAAATCCGTCTGAGATTTGGCTAATTGCTGCCTCCGCTCGTGTCCCTGCTCTCCCTCCCCCCATAAAGTATTACCGACGTCCTCGTGCATGTTTCATGGCTTTTTCTTAGAGCTTCGCCTCTGCATACTCGCCTTCCCAAATATGACGGCGCTCAACTATTCATGTTCTGTAATTAGCATTAGCCAGTCGTATATTCGAGATTTAGATTCTATTTTTGCTCGGTCGCTCGCTCTTGTAGTCTGCGCCGACCCCGCGAGCTTATACTCTTATTAAAATTGGAGTATACTTTGATTAGCTGTAACAATTGATTCGTTATATAACGAGCGAGAGACCCTTTTGCCGAAAATTTTCGAGATCTCTCCTTTATTTATAGTCGAGCATTAAACATTACGGACGTCTCCGCGTGGCTATACGAGAATATCATTATTATTATTATTATACGCGATATCCACTGCATATTTTGCCAGTGGTTATCCTCTTTCCTAATAGTTATTTACTTTACGCCGCTAATGTTATTAATTTATCTATGAGTACGACTTGCACGACTTGACCTTTTTGCCTCTCAATGTTATCTAGCGGATGTTGAATATCAATAAATCCCGAAAAATTGTGCACGACCTTCTGCAGCCGTACACGACGCCGAGAGCGATTTTATAGCTAAATAAATACTTTATTGTTTATTCATATTGATAAAAAAATTTATATATATCTATATCTATATATATATACAGCGACGGTATTCCGCGGCGTTCGCAGCTCTTGCGATGATATTAAATCTTTATCAGCTGTAAAGAGCTTAAAGCCTTTAAGAGGTCAAATTTATAACTTAATCTTTTGAATGTGTGTGTGTGTGTGTGTGTGTGTAAGAGAGAGAGAGAGAGAGAGAAGTATATATTATATTAGCTCACTGCGATCTTTATATTTAAACGGGGCCGTATCTTAGCTCTCTCGTGCTCGCGCTCGCGCTTATTCGTAATAATAATTCATAAATATCCAGTTGGCAATGATCTCGGCTGAGTCACTTGGGTAAATAGTTATTATTCCGCCTTATCGCCAACGCCAAGATTGTTTTCAACGTCATAACGCTCGAATTCCAAGTAGTAGTGGCAGCAGCAGCAGCAGCAGCATTATATTCCGACTTGATTTTAGAATAAAGATTTTGCATATATGCGGTGGTACTTGTGGTACAAGTGTTTGCCGCTCGCGCGGGACGCGTCGAATCGGTCCGATACATACATGTGTTCGCACGAGCATAGCGGTCTTTCTTATTTTTTTTTTTTCAATGAGCGTAAACGCGAGAAAGCTTATCAGCGCGACTCGGCAGTTTAAACCTCGCTGATAATGACGCCGCGGAACGATGACGTGGATCGGTCTGAATTATGAAATACCATCAACAGAGAGTCTGTGTGGTATATGTAGGTACAGAGGGAGAGATCGCGGTCTATGTCCAAGGAGCTGTTCGTGGAGGTATAGAAGGTAAAGGTAACCGGATGCGGGACAAGTGCAATTTTGGTATCGGAGTCGGGACAAACTCAAAAGAACACACACACATATATATATATATATTGGCGCATATTGTTGCTATTATTTTAACGATAATATATTTTTGTTAATATCTATCGGTGTAGTACGATCATTTTTACCTTGAAAATTTTTTTTAATAAAATACGGCTATTGAAAAAGTAGTGTTAAAACCTACGAATTTTTCATCCGTTTTAGAGCGTTCAAGTCTCGGACAATAAATTTTTCAAAACTCGATTTTAACCAAATTATTGCAATTTACGATAAACTTTACTAATCCACTACTATAGTCAGTCTACAATGTATACTTCAACAAGTTTTCTCATAAATATTAATTAGTTAGCGAATTTCAATGTGAATGTAAATCTGGACAAAATCAGTCGCTTGTCCCGTATTCACCTTTTGATCCTATGAATCTTATTTTGGACAATCTAAATGTAAAACATTGTTGTTGATGTTTTCATTGTTTAAGTATATTTTTTAAAAGCACATGCATGCATGTTTAGGATAAAAAAGGTTGGACGTTAGTTTTGTCAAACAGAGATATACAGTCGTAAAAAGTTGGATGTATAATAACCCTAACCTTTCAATTTTTGCTCCGGGGTATTTTATTTCAGAGTATTATATTCAATGTTGCTCCATTGGCATTTTGTCCGAGTTTAACCCAAATTCGGATACTTTTACCTTAACCGATAATGCGCACCGGCCGAAGCTGATTGAGCTCGCACGCGACGAAGAGCGAAAAAAGAGAGGCTGCGTATATGAGAGAGAGAGAGAGAGAGAGAGAGAGAGAGAGAGAAAGACGATTTTTTGATTCCTTCATTACCCACGGACCTTTTTCGTCGTGCTTTTTTTTTTGTTCTTGCTCCTCGTCCAGCTCGTCACTGCAAGCACAGGACAATATTATTATTATATCTGGTTTCTTTGGAAGGTTGTCACTGGCAGGCGGTGTCGTGCCGCGCTACTAAAATAGTACGGATGGCGTGACTGGTGCGCGCCGCGGCGTTGAGCCGGCGTGCCGAGTGAGCGAGAGAGCGAGAGAGAGAGGAGAGGAAAGAGAGGGAGAGGAAGGATGGGGGAGCTGGGGGCGTTTTTCGGCTCGTGCCGCCACCGACACCGTATGCAACAGGTTATAGTTTTTGGCACACACCTCGGCCTCTCGCTCCGCTGGCCTTCCCTCTTTCTCTCTCTCTCTTTCGCTCTTTCGCCCAGCAGCAGCAGCAGCAGCAGCAACGAGTGGAGCGCGCGCCAGTTTCGTTTCTCTCCTTTCAGCTGTCGGCCTCGCCGTATCTCTTTTCTTTTCCTCTTTATTTTCTGTCATTTTGCTCAGAAGCGCCACTTGCTCTCTCACTCTCTCTTACTCGAACTGCCGCTGCTCTCCATCCTCCCGCAACGCTTTACTTCCTCTCTGCCGGGCTGCCGTTGCTGCTGCTGCTGCTACTGCTACTTTCTCTCTTTTTTCTTTATTCTTCTCTCTCTCTCTCTCTCTCTCTCTCTCTCGTCTCTCTCTCCCTTTTTTTCGTTCCTCTTTATCCGATCGCCCGTTCGCGAAAGGGCGTAAAACTGCTGTCGAGGCACTTTCAACTCGAATGAGAGCCCGCTACTTCTCGCACTTTGGCCCATCTCCTTTTATTTTTCTCTCTTCTCCTCCTCATCCTTCTTCTCATCCTCTCTCTCTCTCTCTCTCTCTCTCTCTCTCTCTCTATTTCTCTCGCTCTCTTTATACGCCCCAATGTCATATACTCTTGCTTCAACGATCGACTATTATCATAAAGGATATTTACGTAACGATCTGCATAAATGTCGTTACAAAATATTATGAAGCTAGATTATGTCGGTTTACATATAAAAAAAAAAGAACAAAAAAAGAAAAATTCACCGTTGTAAACATCTTTCGAAATTCTGTACACTTTGAATCTCGTCATACTTTAATTTTGCTTTTACTATATTCCGGCTACGATTACATTGTTAAACACGTCGATTACGCGCACTATTCAAATGCTTATACTATGCTCAAATCAACATATGTCATTGTTGCGATGAACTCGGCTGCACGGCGCGGCAGCCAAGTCCATGTGCCTGATTGGCATCCGCAAATAAGTCCTGTAATGCAGCCCGATAAACCTTCGACTCGCGCTATCGAGACCTTTTCTCCACGTTCTTTTCCTTTCTCTCTCTCTCTCTCTCTCAATACTTTGAAATGCAGACCGGCATATACCTATAGAAACGTGACTAACGAGCGAGTTAGCGCCAATCCCTTCAGCTCCTGCGAATCTATATACTTTACGACATCATCAACGTTGAATATATACCAGAGAGAAAATCGCCGAATCATATAGCCGTGCAGGTATTTGTACGTGTCAGCAGGCGCAAGCAGATAAAGTCGTTCCGCAAAAGAGGAGCAAACATCGCCGGAAGGATCTTGTGCATCGAGAGTTCTGTACCAGCTAATTATCAGCTCACTCGACGACGACGTCGGTGGCGGCGGCGGCGACGGCGACGCACTCGAGAATCGCGCGGCTCTCGAAAAGTGGAGAGCGCTTTAATTCAATCGTCAAACAGATAAGGAGGCGAGGATTGGTGGCGCGTGCGAGCTGCTCTCTGCGCCTCAGTCAGCTTTCACTCTCTCGGCATATAGGCGATAAGCGATCGGCCCCGAGCGATTCACAAGACCGATAGGCTCGTCCCGCGCGCCTCGAGGTTCTCCGGCCCGTAAGAACTTGTCACGCATATAGCAGCAGTAGCAGCAGCAGCAGCAGCAGCTCCGCACACACTGCACGCATACACGTCATCGGCGTCACGCATCGACACACCCGCGCGCATTATTTCATTTGTAAACATGGAGCGCCGCCGCGTGTCTCTCGCACCGCAGCTCGCGGCCTCTCTCTCTCTCTCTCTCCTTCCATACTCTCTTTTTTTGCCAAGACCCGTGCGGACGCGCGAGTATATATACGCGGATATCGCTTTCAGCGGCGAGCGACTGATTCGTATTCACGGCAATGCGTGCAGTGTGTTGTTCGCCTATACTCTCTCTCTCTCTCTCTTTCTCGCGCTGCACTGCCGCTACTCGAGTGTCGCGGACAAAAAAAAACAAGGCGTTTTTCGAGAATGCGAGAGAGAATATAAAAACTCTGCGGAGCTATATACGCGGAGCTTTTTTGAAAAAGAGAAGCGTCTAGCGCGGCGGCGCTCGAGAGAAAAAGGCTGAATTGGTACAAGCGCTCGCCTCGCTGTACCTGTCTCTGTCTCTCTGTCTCTCTCTCTCTCTCTCACTTGACTCTTTTTTTTTCTTTTTTTTCACTGCGAGAGAGTTGGTGTGTTATTTGCTTTACGGAACGCCTGTTACAGATAAATATAATAGGCATTCATAGCGGCGTATTGTCCCGTCGACGAAGCGCCGCGCGCTCGCCTTGCGTTAGAGCTTTTACATTTTTTCCTCTCTCTCTCTCTCTCTCTCTCTCTAGCTCTCGCTGCTGCTGCTGCCAGCCTCCCTCCTGCTTCCCCCCTGCCCCTGTCCCGCCTCCTCGTCCTCCTACGCGAGTGTAGGCAGAGAGTCTCCCGCTATTTTCTCTCGCTCTCGCTTTTTTTTCGTTTGTTACTCGACGCGCGCACACACGAGCACCGACGCACTGAAACCTACCACCACCGCTGCCGCCACGACGATTAGAACGGGAGCGAGAGAGCAGGAGACAGAGAGAGAGAGAGAGAGAGAATTGTGCAGGCGCGCGGGCACGAGCTCTCATTTTTATTATTCGCGTTTTTTGGAATTTTTCCAGTGGCACCCAGCATTGTTTCACGGTTTGTCATTGTTGTACGCGAGCGCACCGCTACGTCCTGCGCTTCGCCGATGTATGCCACTGCAGCAGCAGCGGCGGCGGCAGCGGCGGCGGCAGTAGTTGAGGTGGGGTGGAGGTAGAGGAGGAGGAGGAGGAGGGAGGCCGAGCTCGAAACAACCCTCGACGACGAGCTATGCGCTCGCGCGAACACAGAGTTATGCGAGCTTTCGCTGCGAGGGGGTGGAGAAGCCCGTGGAGGAGCAAGAGGAGGAGGAGGAGGTGGGGGTGAGGAGAGGCCTATAGGCGCCGGAGCGGACCAGTCTGCTGGGCTACCTACGAATCATACGAGAATATAAGAGAAAGAGAGGGAAACGGCGAAACGAGCTTCGATGACTATCGAATGACTCGGGGCGTTATCGATTCCGGGCACCGTTCCGTATTCTCTCTCTCTCTCTCACTCCCTCCGACCCCCAGGATCTCCTCTCAACCCCCTCGCTCCTCTATTTTCCGTGGCGGCGGCGGCGGCCTATGCGCCGTGCATTCCCGATATGTATGAAGCGACTCTGATTTTCATTCTACCCACTCCGACGAATGCCGCAGCGATTTTCTATTTTCACCTGCACACCGACACACATCTATATAGCTTTTCACTCGCGAGCTGCCGTTGCTACTGCCGTTGCTGCTACTGCCATCGACTCTCTCTCTCTCTCTCTCTCTCTCTCTCTCTCTCTCTCGCTCCCGATGCTTGCTTTACTCGCCATTTTATTTTGACTTTTCTGCAAACCTCGGTGCTCGCTCGCTTTTTTTTTCTATGCGCTCCACGCGATCGTTTGTCGCTACGCCCACTTTTCGCCTTTTTTGAACTATATATATACGTATATACACGCGCACACTAGAGCGATAGTCACCCATACCCCCCTCCCCCCGCCCCCCGCGTGCACGCGGAACCAATTTTTCCCAGCGCATTTTTTGTCATAGCAGCGGTACGCGGCCAAAACACAGAATGAGAGAGAGAGAGAGAGAGCCGGGCGGACACAAAAGATGCCGGGGGATCCGATGGGCGCTTGTATTATATGCGACTGGCGTATATAACCTCCCTTTGAGTGAAACTCGTCCATTTATTATTATCGCTGCCAGAGAGGGAGAGAGAGAGAGAGTAGGATCGCCTACAATACCGCGACCAACTTGTTTGTCGATTCACTCGAACGAAACAAATTCTCTATACCACTCGTCCTCGATGTTTCGCTGAATTTCAAATCGCCATAGCTCGTTCGCGCGCCCTGGCAAACCTGGCAGGGACAATCAGCCACATGGCAACTCTTTCGATTTCGTTAGCTATTTGGAAAAAGAAAAAAAAAAGAAAGAAAAGAAAAAGAAAAGAAGCCTAACGGGGGATCGCAGGTCAGAGAGCAGATAGTATACGATAATAGACGTAAGGTGGCTATTAGGCGGTTGAACGAGCGACGTGCATGTACGCGTAGTCGTATGACAATGAAATTTATGAAACTACGCGGCTGCCGCGGCGACTGTCGCGATGGCTTGCAGCGGGAACAATCGGCTCTAATTCATATACTTGGTTCCGGCTCGCGCTCCATGTACCCGCCGCTTTGGGCCTTTATATCTGCAAACACTCGTGTCGCGACAATCGACTCAAGCTACAAAACAGAACAAAAAAGGGGGGGAGCAACAAGATAAATAGAGAAATAAAAAAAAAAGGAAGAAAAGAAAAAGCTGGCGGAACAAGAGGAAAAATAAAGCGAGCTCGCGAGAGAGGAGGAGGAGGGCACAGAGAGGTTTAAAAAAAGGGATAGTGAAAGGCGAATGACACGAGGTGAACGCTTGGCACCCATAGGGATACGCGTCTCTCTGTATCCTATAACACACACACACACACATACACACTGCACACGCACGCGTGTATACGGCTGCGAAACAATTGAATCGTTACGCGTGTGGAGCAGGCAGAGCAGCGGCGGCGGCGGCTGTGGTGTCTCGTGCTAGTGCGGGGGCAGCAGCTCTGGTTCGCCATCGACGCGCGCTTTCAATTATATTTCGCGACGAGAGGTGACAAAGGGAGAGACGATTGCGCGGCCAGGGGTTCGGAACGTCAAAAATGGGCCGTAGCCCGTGAGCCGCTACCGCCGCCGCCGCCGCTGCTGAACGCCGGCAGAACCAGAGCCAATGCTGCCGAGCAGTAATCGTAATCGTAAACATAAAGCCGAAATGATATAAACGCAATAGGGATATTTAATGACCGGGGGCCATTTCGCCGCTCTGGCCGTCCCCCTGTAGCCGCTCGACTCTCACAATGAGCCGCACCGCCGTCCCTCGCCACCGCGGTACCATCACCCCTTGTGTTCAGTGCACTTGTCTACTCTCTCTCTCTCTCTCTCTCTCTCTCTCTCTCTCTCTCTCTCTCTCTCTCTATAGCTATACACCTTCGTAAGCGTGCAGCGCGTGTATATATGTATATGTGACGGTACACCTGCCCGAGATTTTGACGCGTCGACTGTGTCAATGTCTGTGATCGTCGATCGAATGTATGCGAGCTGCGAGCGAAGGTGGCGACTTTCGCCTTATATCGTGTACTCCGGAATCGATGCGAATGTCTTCGCGGCCTCGAGATTTTATTGGCTTGGAACAGCCAAAACACTTCAGAGTTTGCGATTGAAGATGTAACTACGATTGATTTGGTATAAGTGGCGGTTTGGTGGTAAACGAAACCCGCTGTAGCCTTGCCATGTGTCCTGTACACTGCAAACGTTACGATGGGATTGTTTCAGATGTGTGAAAATTCTTTTACAATCTCACAGCAACAATGTATCGTACGGAGCTGCTTCATTAAACTTTACCTAGATTCATTGAAAATGTGCTTTAGCCAACGCAAGGCTAAAAAAGACGAGCGAAGAGTCTACGTATATACTCACACGGGGAGAAGGTGAAATAGAGTGGACGAGGTATAAACACGACGATTTACGCCGAGCGACTATATGGAGACGTACTTATAAACGGCAAAAAATATATTATTCGCAGGCTATTTCAATCGGTCGCTCGCTCGCGGAGGAAGCGCTTCGATCGTATAAAGATTAAAAAGTCCCGTCTTATACATTGTCGAAAGTTCTTTGTTTCTCGGAAGCTAATGCCGATCGCGGACAATTCTATCGAGGTGCGGCGCGCATGCAGCTGCGGCCACATAATAAGAAATGCACTATTAATTGCGTTATCAATAATAAGAAAGGGCTTATAGGTGCAGTGCTGGTGCACCTTGAGCCACATAAAAAGGGGGCCGACGAGCTCTATTCCCAACGAGTCCATTATCTATTACGCACGCGGCATCAAATCGTATTACCGTACCGTCGCATTCAAATAAATCTCTATCTCGCGTCCGCGCGGCTAAGAAGCGCACCGATGTCGCCGCGTTTCTATATAGGTAATACAGACGCATACGAAACGCGAGCTGTGTAAGTAAGGACTGCAGAATATCGTATATATGAAAGTTTCCCCGGGACACGCGCGTCTGTGTTTACCCTTTCTTCGCTCGCCAATTAATTTATTTATTTATTTGTTATTTTCTTTTCTCTCTCTCTCTCTCTCTCACACTCTCTTTCGTCCCTGTGATGAATTATTGAATCTTAGTCTCCGAGTTATCCGCGACGCTTGTGGTCTCTCTCGCTCTCTGTCTCACTTGCTTCGTCGGTGTATAATCCGAACGGACACGTCAGCGGCGCGCAGGGAATAATACGCGATGTCGACTCTCTACAATTAAATATGAATCATTGATATACTGTCGCTGGCAAAGGGTATGAAGTCGAGGCACGACTATTATATGCCAGACGATTTCTTATACCCTTTCTTTCTCCTCTCTCTCTCTCTCTCTCTCTCTCTCTTTCTTTCTCTTGGCCGAGCCGTGTATTATTTCCTGGTCTCGCTCAAAGGAGCTGGCCAAGTCCTTCTTTCTTATCCTCCACCTCTCTCTCTCCCTCTCTCTCTCTTTCTCTTTTATTCGTGCACTCAATTATCCATCAGCATCGGCTCTGTCTTTTCATAAAACATCGTATTTTATTAATGGCGATTGAAATAAACTTTAGATTATCCCTCGCGACGAATCAAGCCCACGGCCGTTATTATAGTTCGACTTTGTACTTTTTAATGTAAATTGCCAGACGCGAAATTATCTAAGGAGTAAGTTGCTGTAAACAGGGGGAGCAAGCAAAAGAACAGAGGAGTAGGAAGAGGAGGAGGACGAGGAGGAGGGAAGGGAAAAAAAAAGTTTAAAACGTCAGCGAGTCCGATTAACGGCAGTTTTGTAAAAAATACCTCGCCAACTTTGCGCTCTAAACAGTTTTAATAAACTTCGCTAAATATAATTATTCGATGCATTCTTAATCGATGGCGGATGAATGATGGCGTCTCTCTTCCTCGAACTTGACGCGGTTAAAGTTTTTCAATTAAAAATGCCACGTGATTTACTTTTTTTATAAAAATAATTGCACAAAAAAAATTCGAGCGTAGAGTGTGTATTTAATCGTATTGATGGAGGACGATGGAAAACGAAAACTCGAGAAAAGTGTACTCACCGCTGCTGCGTAAAATGCCAACGTTATTCAACGTGAGAGATATGTAAGCATTCGCTTAAGAAAATTTATAAACTTTATTGCAATAAAGATTTATAAAAATTAAACTTCTGCGAATAAAAATATATAGTTATATTAGGAGGATCGCCGCGAGTACTTTGTTTACAACTTTCTGCTCCGATGAAAAGGAATTCTTATATTTTAATATATTCATTAAAAAAAATTTAAAATGCAGATTAAAAAATAACGAAGCAAGTTTATTCTAATATACTTAAGGAATGGTAGCTTGGAATTTCTTTTATATTCTCATAAAAGGAATTATTATTAAAGAAGTAATTCCAAGTGCCATAATAAATTTATTTCTCGTAGCATTTTACAACGAATTATCATAAAAAAGAAGCGTAAGAATAAGTTGGTTATACCAAATCTTTTTTTTTTCTTCAGCAGCTAAAATCAATAACAATGTTGAAATAAAAATAATGAATATCATCACTCAAGTATAACATAAAAGTTTACTTGCCAAGCTCATCATGATTCTGGATTTAAGCACACGTGCGTTCTATTTTTATCAAGAAAATTAAAAATCTATTAAACGAAAAAAAAACTTGTTATCTTAAATTATATTACGCAAAATGTTCTCGGCGGACAAGCAGGCAAAACAATTCTCTCGATCGAAACTATTAAAATTAATCTCTTTTTTTCCAATTAAGCAAGCTACATAATTAAGTAGAATACATTGAAGATCGCATTTTTATATTAATGACGTATACTGCGAGAGAAATTTTTATTAAAATTTACCATGACAACGTAATCTTTCACGGAGAGGCGATGTAAAATATATAAAAAAAATCACCGCAACTATTACCGTGCAACTTGCGAATATAATACTGCCATCGTAATTCCAACTAAACTTTTCTCCAGCGTATTAAATAAATCACAATAACGAGAATACCATGTCGCAAATTTTACGCAGGAAAACGTGAGCCTCTTTCTCTTCTCTCTCGATTTCGTCCAGTATTGGAAATGATATTATCATTAGAGCTCCAAAAGCGTCATTAAGTCTAGGGGGGCCTGAAAGTGTGTCTAACGGCAGCGATAAAAACTGATAGTGCGAATATAAACACAGGCTGCGGAGAGGAGTATCGTTAGACATCGCGTCTTTTTCGACACTTGTTTCCCTCCGCATATACCTACGACGACGATTCACGTTTTCGTCGGCAGACGAGCGGGCGGCGCGGTACACGGGAAACCGGGGAAACAGCGAGCTCGAAACTCTTGCTGCTGAATAATTCAGTGACGTCGTTACGGGGGAGAGATCTCGTATAGCTCGTTGGAGGGGGACGACATATATTAATTATTGTTATTCTAATAATTATAATTATCGTGTGTACACATTTGCTGCGCACGCGCAGCTAATATTTGCCCGCGACCTCGTCAATTTTATGTAATAGTTAATACTTGCCTTGAAGGCGATTAATAATACTTGCGAGTGCGCGCTCCGAGTGAGAGAGAAATAAATATATTTTATCGTAATTTCATCGAATTTCAGCTGGTGATCGCTCGCTCGCCGCTCGAGCGCGTCTGTAATCACTCGTTTCTTCCATTAGCATCTCGCGCACACGCGGTTACGTCAGCCCTCGAGGTCAGAATTGACTTTCGCATATAATACAAAATATGGATTTCCTCAAGATTGCCTCGCATCGAACATACAAATGTTAAAAAGAAGAAGAAAAAAAAAATAACAGAATTCAACTACAGCATGAATCGTTCCAGAAATTTCTTCAACAATATATATACAAGCTCATATTTCAAATCGCATTTATTCAAATCGTCGATAGATAAGCGAGCCGCGTACCGCAACAACACCTCTCGGCGATCGAATGTCTTTTTTATTTAATATCTAAATTATTTTTAGAACACGCGATAAAAATCTCGCACGAAAGTATAGAGAAAAAAAAATAAAAGTATGTATAATTTAAACGTTTCCTATCGCTTATGTTGAAAAGTATATCGCGTCACCGTTATTATTTCACAAATTTAGTTTATCATGTTTTTTTACGATTTGGTTTATTTGAACATAGATACATATCGAGGTCGTTACACTCGTGATTCCAAATTCTGCGACGGCGACAGCTGCAAAATTACCGTGTCTTAACAATCCCCAACAAGATACCTCCTTACTTTTTTCAAGCCAAACCAAAAAAAAAAACAAGAGGAATTTCGCTGGCATCCCCCTTCTCTCTTCTCCTCGAGGATTGTTTTCTCTAGAAAATAAAGAGCTGCAGCTGCGGAGGGGCGCGTATATCGGGAAAGTATTGGTAATAGCTAGGCTCGGTCACGCTAAAAGACAGAGCATAGAGCGGCTCGAAGGGCTTGCTCTCGAGCATCGGTGCAGTGGGATGAAAAAAAGTAGCATCGGTAGCCGCATCAGCAGTGTTGGAAGGACGGAGTAGGGGAGAAGCGTCGCGGCCGGGAGAATCGAGCGCGCATTACCGTCCGAGTGATATTTGCATTCCACTCGTGGCACGCGCTGTTGCTGCTGCTGTCGTTGCTCCTGCCTATCGTTATGCGCGGGGATTTTGCGGCTACCCCTGTCCGTCTCTCCCAGCTGTGCGTGGGTGTGTGTATGTATGCGCGCAGTCCATATCCTCGGTCTCTCGCTCGGCTACTTGATGTCACTCTCTGTATTACGCTGCTGTTGCTACTGCTGCGCTGGGCTGCACTCCTCGCTCTTTTATTTTCCGTAGTCGCGCGCTAAAATACTCCCTCCTTCCCCTCCATCATATTCCGCAGCTCGGATATGCTCGATGTTCATCATCTTTTTAGCAGATAGAGAGCTGCAGTGGAAATTGCTCTTAAATTTCAAAATCGACGGATACAGTGCACAAATGGGTCTCAGTGTACACGGGGGTGAGAGGCTGTGTTATTTGTTCGGCGCAAAAATCCACGTGGTCAGCTAGAAAATGTTTAATTACAAAGTGAGAGCCTTCGATGAGCAGATGCGAGCTGTGTAAAAAATTGCTCCGCTCGCGCGCGCGCTAACGAATGAAAGAAAAATAAAGGAAGCGCTGCTACATATAGGCCACCAGAGCCATAGAAAAAGGCCTATATGCATGCACGCTGTGCTTTTTTCCATCGACTAACGCAACTGCGCGGCTAAGAGATGAGATTTTTCATTCGTCATTAGGATTAATGCACGCGGCAATACTTTAAATCGGCCTAGAAATAGAGAGTGAGAGATAGAGAGAATGTGCGGCCGATGTATTTCGAGCTGAGCTACCGGCTGGACGAGCTGTAATGGAGCTCTAAGAGCTGCAGTCTAGCGGTGATGCAGGTAGAGCTCGCGCGGTGTGTATATACGCGGCGGGGGATTGGCGCATCGCTGCCAGGGCTGCGGCGCCTCTATACCTAATGCATCGAGTACTACTGGCCAGTGCGCCTCGGCATAATGGTAAAGGCACATCTAGAGGCTAGGGTCGAGGCGAGTACTGCTACCACTGACGCCACCGTTGCCGTTGCTACTCTCTCTCTCTCTCTCTCTCTCTCTCTCTCTTTCGATCGAATGCTGATCCACTGCTCTCCGGGCTAACTAGCCAACCCCTATACTCTCGCTCCCTCTTCCCTTTTGCGCAAAGGTAGCTATATAGCTCTACGATTTGCCTGTTATATCTTGCAGGAATGCCGATCGGTTTGCGTAATGAAGGCGGGCCGCGAGCTCATTCAAAAATTTAAGGCCATAGGACCGAACGCTACGCACGACTAAACATCAACCGGGCCGTTTGTTTGTTTTCGATTTTTAATACGTACTCGGATCGATCGTCGCTCGTGCCTCTGGCACTTGTGTGTACACCTGTCAAATGAACCGCGAAGAATCGCCTTGGTACGCGGCCGCGCGGGTTTTGCAATTTTCAAGAAGCCGAAGGGAGATTTGATTTTTCATTAAAGCACATAAATTTCGATGTATTTTTCACGGGCGCGATTGAATAATAGCGAATCATGTTGAATCGATAAAACTGCCAATAAGCTGCATATCGAGTGATATCGTATATTGTATATAGTGGGCCACGGTACCGGATATTTTTGCCGATTTACCAACTGCGTGTAGATAGCGCGGAGCGATTTTGGAGGTCCGAAGAAACTAGTGGCTACCGGTATTTAATCGAACTTTGATTCCTGACTGCCAACCCAACTCAATTCTCAAACTGTGGAACTCGTCAATTATTAACAAATATGCACGTAATAAATCTAAACTAAGCTATACCCTAAAGAAATTATATATTTTATTTGAAAAGCCATCGTAATAGATTTTTTTTTTAATCTCGCCTCGTCGAGTCAACATATATTTATATTTTATGCAAAATTATTATCTTATTATATATTTCAATGCACCGTTGATATATTTATAAAGCTATAGTATAGCTCAAATAAGGAAGTAGTTGCAGCGCTGCAGAGCGCATTTATCAAACGATCACGTACTAGTAGTTCACATTAGTTCATTATGCATTCAAGTATTTTATTAACCTAAATTATACATGTTATGTAATTTGAGTTAACAAAAATAATTCACAGAACAGTACACCAGTTTAAATTGTAATATTCATCGTGTCTGCACTGCATTTCCTGCCATTATTCTTGGCTTTCCCAGTAGAAGAAAATTAAAATGAAAAACATTATCCCCGCAGCTTTGCTCGCGCGACAATTCGTGTGTTGGGAGAGAGAGAGAGAATTGTATAATAGCCTTCCTTCACGTTTATAAATAAATAAGCGGCACTGGTAAAATTTTCAAACGTTTCCTTTTCTCTACTCATTAAAGTCTAAACTATGAAAATGGATACTTAATTGTCGTTTAGATTATTTTCGGTATGTCGCACGATAAAGCTTTGTTAATAATACATGTTTTATACATTATTTTTTTACTCGGGGAATTAATACAATGGCGCTTGGAATAATTTAAGCGTTTGCGCTCATTTTTCATGAAAACTATTTTAGTAAATGTATCATTTATTAGATCTGAAGTCGTGAAAATGGATTTTAATCTCTATTTAAATGGCTTTTATTCTATTATTTTTAACGAGAAATAATTAATTTCCGATTTCCTCGGGAGAGGTATACATTTTTATAAACACTTAATAAATGTTTATCGAGAGTTTACTTTAAATAATTGTTCTGATATACATTTTTAATTGAATGCTTATATTTATTATACGAGCACTGTTCTTCTCCATTCGAATATGACAGTAAATTCAAGCTGGCGACAATTTTATTGTATTACACATCGCTCGCCATTAATTCTTAACTCGTGTCAACTGTAGCTATATCTCCGTCGCAGCCTAGATGCTGTTACTGCATCCACTGCTTCGTCGCAAAGAAAACGCCTTTATATTCTACGTATGTATATATTTTTTCGGCCGATTCCGGATATCGTCGATTACCGCTTGATGACACACCTCAGGATCACCACCGGAATACCGGGAAAAACGTTATTGGTCGCGCAGTCTTAATGGTAGTCCTGGGCACATAATCCGAATTCGGCCGCGGGAGCTCGAAAACGAGTTGCAAAATCATCCTAATTCCAGAGAATTCTTTTTTTTTGTGTGTGTTTTTTTTTTTCAAAGAGCGGGCAGCCACTCGCGCAGTGGCAATTTTCATTTTTGCATACATCACGGACCGCAGCTGCAAGAGAGGGGGAGAGAGATTCGCGCGCGAACTAGGGCCGGCAGTTTTTTTTTTTCGATGCGAGTCCATTCGATCGTTCGTTCGAGGCCACAGAGAAAAAAAACGGGCACGCGGAAAACGGATAAATGTACTAGTTGTGTGCATGTAGAAAGAAAAAGAAGAAAGGGATCGAGAGCTTGGAAGAGAGAAAGAGTCCGATCCGTACATAAAGTAACGGTAGGCGCACGCCCGCCCGCGTTTATATACATAGGCTCTCCAGCTATGTTGTACGTACACATTGAGGATGCGCAGCTTAGGGGTTATTCAAATGAGGGGTAAAAATCATCCATAACCCGAGGCTGGCTGCTGCAGGCGAATCCTCCCTGTATCGGCCGGTGATATTTAAATGGATTTAAGCCTCTCTTTCTCTCTCCCTCTCTCTCTTTCTCTCTGGCTCTTTGCAGACCATGGACACACTGCACACACTGACAGGAAAGCGAGACGCAGGGGTGGGGGAAGGGAGGGAGGGAGAGAGAAAAAGGGGCTCTATAACCGAATACACTTTATGCCCTCGAAACTTTTTGCGCCACTCAGAGGAAGGGCTTTGTCGAGGTTATTACACGCATTCGCCCGGTCCCCCCCTTTGGGTCATTTTTTTCCGCTTTTTTTTTGGCGAGCTCGCCGAAAATTGGGTTAGTTTGGCTAAGTAGTCGGTAAACTCGTAAGCATATCTCCAACGGGCTTTTTTTATCGATGGATCAAGACATGCTCGTCGCGCGCACGACTCTTGTTTTCCCGCTGATCCAATAATCGGGGTTCGCTCTCTTTCACTCTCCCATTTTTTTTCTATACTCAAGCTCTCTCATCGCTATCAATCTCTCGGCGGCTGGCAACAAAGTAGCCGCGCTAGCCGATGGAAGATTAATCGGCACAAAGTGTAATTGCTCGTGGACCAAGTTGCAAGCTAATTTATTTAAACTTTTCTCATCTCTTCCTGAAAGTTAATTGAATTCAGCGCTAAAACTAAATCAAACAAGGGTGGGGG